>PVIY010001877.1:0-139297 GCA_004026745.1 Myrmecophaga tridactyla
TCTCCTCTGTTAAACAAAACCTAAGCTAGTGGTCCAGAAAAAGCTGAACTGAATGTCAAACAACAGACAGACAACCAATTCATCCAAGAAAATCCTAGGTAAAAGAAGTGAAAACAATCTCCAGAATAAACTAATTAAGGTAATTAAATGCCTAGACACCAGCAAAAAATGACAAATCACACTAGGAAAATTGAAGATATGACCCAGTCAAAGGAACAAACCAACAATTCAAATGAGATACAGGAGTTGAAACAATTAATTCAGAATGTACGAACAGACATGGAAAACCTCATCAAAAATCAAATCAATGAATTGAGGGAGGATATAAAGAAGGCAAGGAATGAACAAAAAGAAGAAATTGAAAGTCTGAAAAAACAAATCCAGAATTTATGGGAATGAAAGGCACAATAGAAGAGATGAAAAAAACAATGGGAACCTACAATGTTGGATTTCAAGAGGCAGGAGATAGGATTAGTGAACTGGAGGATGGAACATCTGAAACCCAACAAGCAAAAGAACATGTAGGGAAAAAAAATGGGGAAATATGAGCAGGGACTCAGGGAATTGAATGACAATATGAAGCGCATGAATATATGTGTTGTGGGTGTCCCAGAAGGAGAAGAGAAGGGAAAAGGAGGAGAAAAACTAATGGAGGAAATTATCACTGAAAATTTCCCAACTCTTATAAAAGACTTAAAATTACAGATCCAAGAAGTGCAACATACCCCAAAGAGAATAGATCCAAATAGACGTACTCCAAGACATTTACTAATTAGAATGTCAGAAGTCAAAGACAAAGAGAGAATCTTGAAAGCAGCAAGAGGAAAGCAATCCATCACCTACAAGGGAAGTTCAATAAGACTATGCATCGATTTCTCAGCAGAAGCCATGGAGGTGAGAAGACAGTGGGATGATATATTTAAACTACTGAAACAGAAAAACTGCCAACCAAGAATTCTATATCCAGCAAAATTGTCCTTCAAAAATGAGGAAAAAATTAAGACATTTTCAGACAAAAATCACTGAGAGAATTTGTGACCAAGTGACAGGCTCTGGAAGATATACTAAAGGGAGCACTATAGGCAAATACGAAAAGACAGGACAGAGTAGTGTGGTGAAGAGTGTAGAAAGTACAGTATTAACACTAAGTGTTAATGGATTAAACTCCCCAATCAAAAGACGTAGACTGGCAGAATGGATTAAAAAACAAGACCCATCTATATGCTATCTACAGGAAACACATCTTACACCCAAGGATAAACATAGGCTGAAAGTGAAAGGTTGGGAAAAGATATTTCATGCAAATAGTAATCAGAAAACGGCAGGAGTAGGTATCCTAATATCCAACAAATTAGACTTCAAATGTAAGACAATTAAAAGAGACAAAGAAGAACACTATGTATTAACAAAAGGAACAATTCAACAAGAAGACATAACAATCATAAATATTGATTCACTGAGCCAGAATGCTCCAAAATGCATGAGGCAGACACTGAAAACCCTGAAAAAAGAAATAAACACATCTACTGTAATAGTTGGAGACTTCAATACCACATTCTTATCAATGGACAGAACATCTAGACAGAGGATCAATAAAGAAACAGAATTTGATTAATGCAATAAATGAGCTAGACTTGACAGACATTTATAGAACATTACACCCCACAACAGCAGGATACACCTTTTTCTCAAGTGCTTATGGATCATTCTCAAGGATAGAACATATGTTGGGTCACAAAGCAAGTCTCAATAAATTTAAAAAGACTGAAATCATACAAAACACTTTCTCAGATCATAAAGAAATGAAGTTGGAAATCAATAATAGGCAGAGGGCCAGAAAATTCACAAATATGTGGAGGCTCAACAACACACTTTTAAACAACCAGCGGGTCAAGGAAGAAATTACAAGAGAAATCAGTAAATATCTCAAGGCAAATTAAAATGAAAACACAACATATCAATACTTATGGGATGCAGCAAAGGCAGTGCTAAGAAGGAAATTTATTGCCCTAAATGCCTATGTCAAAAAAAGAAGAAAGGGCAAAAATAGAGGAATTAACTGTCCAATTGGAAGTAGAGAAATAACAGCAAACTAATCCCAAAGCAAGCAAAACGAAAGAAATAATGAAGTTTAGAGCAGAAATAAATGAAATTGAGAACATGAAAACAATTGAGATAATCACCAAAACCAGAAGCTGGTTCTGTGAGAAAATCAAGATTGATGGACCCTTAGCAAGATTGACAAAATGTAAAAGAGAATAGGTGCAAACAAATAAGATCAGAAATGGAAGAGGAGACATAACCACTAACCCCACAGAAATAAAGGAAGTAATGACAGGATACCATGAACAACTTTATGCTAATAAATACAACAATGTAGGTGAAGTGGACAACTATCTAGAAAGGCATGAACAACCAACTTTGACTTGAGAAGAAATAGATGATCTAAACAAACCAATCACAAGTAAAGAAATTGAATCAGTCATTAAGAAGCTCCCCAAAAAGAAAAGTCCAGGACCAGATGGCTTCACATGTGAATTCTACCAAACATTCAAGAAAGAATTAGTACCAATCCTGCTCAAACTCTTCAAAAAAATTGAAGAGGAGGGAAAGCTACCTAACTCATTCTACAAAGCCAACCTCATCCTCATACCAAAGCCAGACAGATATTACAAGAAAAGAAAACTACAGACCAATCTCTCTATCTAGCAAATCAAATCCAGCAACACATTTAAAGAATTATGCATCATGACCAAGTAGGGTTCATCCTAGGTATGCAAGGATGGTTCAATATAAGAAAATCAATTAATGTAATACATGATATCAACAAATCAAAGCAGAAAAACCACATGATCATCTCGATTGATGCAGAAAGGCATTTGACAAAATTCAACATCCTTTCTTATTGAAAACACTTCAAAGCATAGGAATAGAAAGGAACCTCCTCAAAATGATAAAGGGAATATATGAAAAACCCACAGCTAACATCATCCTCAATGGGGAAAAACTGAAAACTTTCCCCTTAAGATCAGGAACAAGACAAGGATGTCCACTATCACCACTGTTATTCAACATTGTGTTGGAAGTTCTAGCCAGAGCAATTAGAGAAGAAAAAGAAATACACGGCTTCAAAATTGGAAAGGAAGAAGTAAAATTCTGTTTGCAGATGATATGATACTATATGTCGAAAACACTGGAAAATCCGCAGCAAAACTACTAAAGCTAATAAATGAGTACAGCAAAGTGACAGATTACAAGATCAACACTCAAAAATTTGTAGTGTTTCTATACACTAGTCATGAACATTCTGAGGGGGAAATCAAGAAAAGAATTCCATTTACAATTGCAACCAAAAGAATAAAATACTTAGGAATAAATTTAACCAAGGATACAAAAGACCTATACAAAGAAAAGTACAAGAAATTGTTAAAAGAAATCACAGAAGATCTAAACAGATGGAAGCATGAATTGGAAGACTAAATATAGTTTAGATGTCACTTCTACCTAAATTGATTTACAGATTCAATGCAATACCAATTCAGATCCCAAAAACTTACTTTTCAGAAATAGAAAAACCAATAACCAAATTTATCTGGAACGGCAGGGTGCCCCAATTAGCTAAAAGTATACTGAGGAAAAAAAAATGAAATCGGAGGTCTCATGCTACCTGACTTTAAGGTGTATTATGAAGCTACAGTGGTCAAAACAGCATGGTACTGGCATAAAGGTAGATATACTGACCAGTGGAATAGAATAGAGTGTTCAGATATAGACCCTCTCATCTGTGGACAATTGATCTTTGATAAAGCAGTCAAGCCAACTCACCTGGGACAAAACAGGCTCTTCACTAAATGGTGCCTAGAGAACTGGATATCCATATGCAAAAGAATGAAAGAGGACCCATATCTCACACCCTATACAAAAATTAACTCAAAATGGATCAAAGACCTAAACATTAGATCTAAGACCATAAAACTGTTAGAAGAAACTATAGGGAAATATCTTATAAATCTTATACTAGGAGGTAGTTTCCTAGACCTTACACCCAAAGCAAGAGCATTGAAGAAAGAAATAAATGGGAAGTCCTCAAAATTTGATAAACACTTTTGCTTATCAAAGAACTTCATCAAAAAAGTAAAAAGAGTGCTCGCTTCAGCAGCACATATACTAAAATTGGCATGATACAGAGAAGATTAGCATGGCCCCTGCGCAAGAATGACATGCAAATTCGTGAAGCGTTTCATATTTTTTTTTTAAAAAAAGTAAAAAGACACCTACACAATGGGAGACAATATTTGGAAACAGTATATCAGATAAAGGTCTAGTATCCAGGATTTATAAGGAGATTGTTCAACTCAACGACAGAAAGACAGCCAACCCAATTACAAAATGGGCAAAAGACTTGAACAGATGCTTCTCAGAAGAGGAAATACAAATGGCCAAAAGGCACATGAAAAGATGCTCAACTTCCCTGGCTATTAGAGAAATGCAAACCAAAACTACAATGAGGTATCATCTCACACCCACCAGAATAGCCATTATCAATAAAACAGAAAACGAAAAGTGCTGGAGAGGATGTGGAGAAAGAGGCACACTTATCCACTGTTGGTAGGAATGTCAAATGGTACAACTGCTGCAGAAGGCAGTTTGGTGGTTCCTCAAAAAGCTAAATATAGAATTGCCATATGACCTGGCAATACCATTGCATAGGACATGAGGGCAAGGACACAAACGGCCATTTGCACACCATTGTTTATAGCAGCATTATTTACAGTTGCAAAGAGATGGAAACAGCCCAAATGTCCATCAACAGATGAGTGGCTAAACAAACTGTGGTATTACATACGATGGAATATTATGCAGCTCTAAGACAGAATAAAGTTATGAAGCATTTAACAACATGGATGGACCTGAAGGACATTATGCTGAGTGAGATTAGCCAGAAACAAAAGAACAAATACTGTATGGTCTCACTGATATGAGCTGACATTAGTGAATAAACTTGGAATATTTCATTTGTAACAGAGACCATCAGGAGATAGAAATAGGGTAAGATATTGGGTAATTGGAGCTAAAGGGATACAGATTGTGCAACAGGACTGAATGTAAAAACTCAGAAATGGACAGCACAATACTACCTAACTGTAATGCAATTATTTTAAAACACTGAATGAAGCTGAATGTGAGAATGATAGAGGAAGGAGGGCTGGGGGCACAAATGAAGTCAGAAAGAAAGATAGACGATAAAGACTGAGATGGTATAAACTAGGAATGCCTAGAGTGTATAATGATAGTGACTAATTACAAATTTAAAAAATGTTTTTGCATGAGGAAGAACAAAGGAATGTCATTACTGCAGGGTGCTGAAAATAGATGGTAATTAATATTTAAAAATTTTAACTTATGTGTGAGGCTAAAGCAAAAAATGTTTATTTGGTACGAAATTTATATTTTGACTAGTGCGTTTCCTAATATAAGTTATGTAGACAGCTTAACCGAACGACATAAGTACATAGGACCTTGAGTAGGACGTGAGATTTTGGTGGTTTGTCCAGAGTGATGCCCCCATAAATCCCAGAGTGATTTGAGCAGTGAATAAAAAAGTATTTGCAAAGTCCCCTTCGGGGAATGTTGAGACAGGGGTGTTCTAGTTTGCTAGCTGCCTGAATGCAACACACCAGAGACAGATTGGCTTTTAATAAAAGGGGATTTATTTTGTTGGTTCTTCAGAGGAAAGGCGGCTAACTTTTCCACTGAGGTTCTTTCTTATGTGGGAAGGCACAGAATGGTCTCTACTGGCCTTCTCTCCAGGCCTTTGGGTTCCAACAGCTTTCCCTGGGGTGATCCCTTTCTGTACCTCCAAAGGCCTCGGCTGAGCTGCAAGTGCTGAGATGAGGTATGCCGAGCTGCTTGGGCTGTGCTACCTTTAGCTCTCTCATTTAAGCACCAGCCAATTAAGTGAAACGTCATTCATTGCAGCAGGCATGCCTCCTAGCCGACTGCAGATGTAATTAGCAACAGATGAGGTTCACATACCATTGGCTCACGTCGGCAGCACCAGAACTAGGCACATCCACCTGGCCAAGTTGACAACTGAATCTAACTACCACAAAGGGGGAAAATTCAACTTCCCCAAGTTGAATTCTTGATATTATCACAAGCAGCACGGACAATCAAAGCTATAGGCTGAGCCCCCAATCTTGGGGTTTGTTCATAAGAAACTTAACCTCACAAAGGATAGGTCAAGCCTACTTAAAATTAGGCCTAAGAGTCACCCCCAAGAGAACCTCTTTTGTGGCTCAGATGTGGCCTCTCTCTCCAGCCAACACAAAAAGCAAACTTTCCACCCTCTCCCTGTCTATGTGGGACATGACTTCCAGGGGTTGGACCTTCCTGGTAATGTGGGACAGAAATCCTAGAAGGAGCTGAGACTCAGCATCAAGGGATTGAGAAAACCTTCTCCTTACGAAAAGGGGGGAAGAGTGAAATGAGACAAAATAAAGTGTCAATGGCTAGGAGATTCCAAACAGAGTAGAGAGGTTATCCTGGAGGTTATTCTTATGCATTAAATAGATATGACCTTGTTAGTCAAGATGTAATGGAGAGGCTGGAGGGAACTGCCTGAAAATGTGGAGCTGTGTTCAGTAGCCATGTTTCTTGAAGATGATTGTATAATGATATAGCTTTCACAATGTGACTGTGTGATTGTGAAAACCTTGTGTCTGATGCTCCTCTTATCTACCTTATCAACAGATGAGTAAAACATATGGAATAAGAATAAATAATTGGGGGAACAAATGTTAAAATAAATTTAGATTGAAATGCTAGTGATGAATGAAAGGGGGGGTAAGGGGTATGGTATGTATGAATTTTTCTCTGTTTTCTTTTTATTTCTTTTTCTGAATAGATGCAAGTGTTCCAAGAAATGATCATGATGATGAATATGCAACTATGTGATTATATTGTGAATGACTGATTATATGTAGAATGGAATGATCAAAACTTAAGAATGTTTGTGTGTGTTTGGTGTTTTTTGGTACTTAAAAAAAAATAGAAAAATTAATAATAAAAACAAAAAACTTTCCCTATCCCTCAGCTCAGGTCTGCTCCATATAGCAAGCTACCGTGTTATGGGAGCATGATTAGTTCCTTTCCTATTTCCCAAACTCTGTTTTCCCCATTCCATCAGCTTATTAGCTGTGGTTTCTAACTCCTCCAGAGTGGGGACCAGGTTAAAGGATGGGAAAGTTCTTCCTTGACCTGGCACTGGTGTAATATGTTATTGATCTCTCTGGCCTAACAGAAAGGTGACTCTTTTTATCTTGGTTGCTTTGTTTTTTTGAAGATCTCTATCGCCTTTACCAAATTGATGGGTGATCCTTTTCTTAGATTTCCTTGAAGCTAGAGAGTGCATTTCCTGATATCTTCAGCTCCTGATGATATAAAGTCTGTCTTCAGCCCCTTTCTATGGGGTCTTCTTGCTGCTCTTAGGAGCATCTAACAACCCTGGGCTTGACTGTACCTTGCATGGCCCACATCTAATTTACCTATGGGAGAGTAGTTAAATCCCAACTTTACTTACAGGCCACTTCAACCAGACTTTTGTCCTTTAGATTCCTTAGATTTAATTCAAACATCAAACCATTATATCCACCAAGCTCCATGTGACACAGATTAAGCTTTCTGAGTGGTTTCTTGAATCCTCTCTTGCTTGACTGGTGGTGATGGGGAAGCAGTCCATGTGGCGAGATTCAGGACACATCAGCGTTTCTCCCCAACAGATGATCGTTCCCAGCTTCTCTGTTCTCACAGAGGAGGTGGGAGGTCAGCTAAGGACCTCAAACTACTTCTCAACCAGCCAGACTTCTTTAGGTGGTCTGGTATCTTTGGAATGTGGGAATGCCTAACACCATTGTCTTGTGACTTCTGCTGAAACAGGGTTAGAAAGAGGCCTACTTGGACATTCTGTTTCAGAAAGAGGCCTCTATTAGAAGGGTACTGCCAGCACTCACTTTGGCATCATTTCCAATGCCTGTGATATTAAGTTGCATAGCATATTAGATATATGCTGTTTTGAAGTTTCTCTGCAATGCATTTAGTCAAAACGAGGTTGAGTATAGATTTGCCCTGTTTCAGGTGAACGGTGCACTTTGAATACCAGCTTTCCTGTGGGTGATAATGAGCACTGTTCGGAGACCTGATACCGTGAATTGGCTAGGAGAAAACCATCCCTTCCCACGTCATCTGTAGGGCAGGAATGGCACGCAGATTCAGAGACTGGCTGTGTGCCAGCGTTCTGCACATTATGAATTTCTTTGGGTCCCTGTAGTGTGATTGAATTTCCTAGACATGGTTTCTTTTTCATTCCATCATTAAAATTTACAAAAGGGGTCTTAAATGCCAGAGGGTTTGTTGTTCTGTAGAACTCCACAGACCTATGGGTTTCAGTCCGTCATACCCTTTCAGTTGAGGGGCACCTGTCACACACTTTTGGGGAGACAATTATTAAAGGAGGTCTGATTTCCATGATTGTGTGTTGAGAACTATCACCTGCCACTTTCCTTTGTGAATTAATCTGGACACTGAAAGGTGTTAAAAATTCACAATACCACATATTAGAGGCTTGCTTTCTTATATAATCAGAATAATTTAAAGAGCATTAAATTAGGGAAGCTCTGGGTAGAAAATATACTGTTTGATACATTTGATAACCTCAGCCAGTAAAGGATTCCACAACATTCAAAACTGCAAATTGAGAGCATTAGAGAGTAGCAATTGTTTTTTTAACTTGTTTTAATTTTCAGTGCCTTGCTTGATACCTGGCACTGGTAGGTATTGGATGCTTGCTTTGTCGATGGTCAAAGAAGCCAATTAAATGAGAGAGAAACTTTCTTCTGTGCTTTGTCAGATAATGAGCATTAGAAAGGGACATTTAAAAATTATATTTACTGAGCTCTGTCCATTGAGTAGCCCAATGAAATTCATCAAATAGGTTTTCCAAAAGGCTCAAGGCCTTTGCTTTTTATATATGGGCTTTGACAGATATTTCAAATGTGTGTGTGTTTAAAACAAAAGACTCGAATCTATGAAGAGATGAAAAAGAAACAGATAACTAACTAAAAAGACGTAAAACTGTGATCAACAGTGGTGATATCTGTTAATAGTATGATTTCTTGTGGCCCTTCAGTACCTCCTAAGGCCTGCTTGGGGGGGGTCAACAGATCATCATATGTGTTTGGCAGGTGATAGGCTTGCACATTTTTTTTTTCAGCAGACAGGCAAGCGAACAGGAATATACGAGTACACACGCCCTGCGCACGGAGGCCCACCCTGCTCTGCTCACTTTTGCAGTCACATGCTCATAAGCAGCAGTCTGCTGGTTGGTGAACCTATTCAGTGCAAGAGAAAACAGATGTCTGGCCCTCTTGCCAAGTCCATTTCTTGCATTTTAGGAACCATTCCACACGCACAGGGAGGTTTTTGTTAATTTCTTTCAGATGATGACCGAATGCAAAGCACCAGGCAGGACCTCTGAGCCCCAGTTTTCTACTTAAGTGAACATTAGTAGCTGTTTATCCTTCTCTCAGCCAATGCGGGATCTCATTTTCTACTTGTTAGAGAAGCTGGGAACCCTTTCCATGCTTAGGGACATAGGAAGGCTGGTTGGCTCCCATTTTTATGTCTGACCACCCAAAATGTACAGAATAATTGTTTTTTCAGATGTGGCATTGCGTGTAAGAAAACCAGGGTTAAGGCTGTCAGTGATCATTTTAAGGCACTAAACGAGACTCTTTCAAGAGCCACCTCCAGTTACCATAGGTGTTATATGTTCCCTTCACTATGCATATATGGTAATTAGAACACCCTGAGAACTAGATATTTTTGTGGTCAGTGTTGCCAGCTGGGTTTTCTTCTTCTTGTATCTTTGTGGGCTGTGTTTGCAGGACAAATTGGCCATTTGAAAAAGAAAGAAAAATAATATTAACAATTGACTAGGGTTGTTGCTATGGAAAGCAAATGTGTTAAAATCATAGGAGATATTGAGTGTATTCTATCTCACTGTAATACAGAATGGTTTAAGAATTCAATTTCTTTCTGGATTCTGATTTTAGAACTTTTAATTATTTTTTCTTCTTTAAGTTGAATCAAGACTTTAGAGAATCTACAAAAACTTTTAGAAATATTTTAATAATTAAAGCAAGTAAAACATAGATTTCGAAAGCACCGATTTCCATTTGGTCAATCCCTGTTGAAAATGCTTCACAAATAACAAATTCTCCTATGAACATTCTTAAATATTAGTCATTTCTTTTTTATTATAATTTTAATATTTATAATAAATCTTTCTTATGTCACATTTTTTAAATGCCGTAACTTTGTCCAGAGACTTTTTATTTAGGGAGTTCCAGCTTTACTCTGAATCTTTTCAGAGTAAGCATGATTCAGAAACATCTCTAATAAGATAGGTTTGATCATATCGCTCCCCTACTTACACGGCTCTAGAAACTCCTTATTTTTCAGGACCCCAGTACTCCTCCTCTCCCTCCTCACCCACCAAAGTACATGAGATTACAGGATAAATTTGGGTTATCTTCTGAAGTAGTGGTTTACTTGAAGGTATTGAGAAACATTGCTTCTATATTAAAACAAACAAATAGTTAAGGAGTAAATTATATAATTTGTGTGACTTTTTAAAGGTAAAGCACAAGACTCCAAGAACATTCTGTAGCTCTGGCAACTCACTTTGGCGTTTACCTGCAGGCTGTTCAGGATACATATTCATTTCCCTTGCTGCTATTGGTACTTAAATGGAAAAATTTAAGAAGCAATTACGGACAAAATTTACAGATTCCTTAGATAGCCTTTCACAATCTAGTTTAAGCCTTGTGACTTGTGGTTGTTCCTCAGTTCCAGCTCAGTGTCAAGCCTTCTAAAAAGTTTTCCCTCATCTCACCAAGACAAGCTCCCCTATCTGTCTTTCATCTGTGATCTGTACACATTTCTATTATAGCATTCATTACCTGTGCTTCTGTTCCCCCTAACTAGAAGCTGGTGGAAGGCAGACATAATTATTGTCCATAAAGACAGTCTGAGGTGCATTATAAATGCCGGTTGGCTTTATTAGGGCACACTACCCAGCTTCAGGGAGAAAGGACCTTGTTTCTGTTGGTTGGTTGCAGACCAGACTTCCACAGTAACTTATACTGTCTTGCACCCAAGGACAACTTCAGGGCCCTGGGATGTTAGTGCTGAAATGAGATGGCTAATGAGGTAACTGTGCGATTAATTGGGTGAGGTTAGTGGAGGTTATGTGGAAATAAGGAGATAAGACTTTCCCTCTCACCTCACCTCCAAAGGATTTGAAAACTTTAAACACCTAAGACCATTTTTATTGCTTTTCCCTATATGTTGAAATATTTTATCTGTTATTATTCTACATTGTTAAACAAATCACTTTCCCATTTCTATACATTAAAGATAACATCTTATAGTAATTGCCAAAAGAAGGTTTTGCTCAGCATGAAATAATCAGTGGTAACACACTGAATTCATGTCAGCTCTAATGGCATTTTGTTTAGCCTGTGAAAGGTTAATGAGAGTGATTATTCACCCTTCCCTTGAGCATTTAAAAATTTTTAATTTTCTCTCCGACACACCCCTAAGCGTCTGAGGCACTCGGGCTGGGAGCCACTGCTGTAGACCTTTGGGACTGGCCTGATTCCATGCTGCCTTCCTGCATCAGAACCAGGAAACCACAGAGCCTGTACTTTCCATAGTCTCTTTTAGTCTTTGATAACTTTAATTCTTGGGAACACCAGGGCATTTGGTATCCCATAGGATACCAGATTATTATCTTAACAGATAAATATGGGATGAAAGGTCAGTGTTTGCTTTTACTTGCAGATTGTTTAAAAGGGAAAATTTTCATTTCAGGTTTAATTAATGCTAGCTTATTTGAATGTAGAATCTTTATACAAATTCAAACATGCATATGCTTCACATGTAATTTTAAAAGTACTGTGCACTTTAGAAATCTATATTGTTACAAAGAGTGTGCTATTTTATTGCCTAAGGCTAAAACATCAATTAATGGCTTTACTAATAGTGTTTATTGTAAAAAAAATAAAAAATAAAAAATAAAACACATGCAGACTTTCTGTTTTGGTCAATAGAAAAGTTTTGGTAATGGATAGTGCATGGTGGCACAGCTTTGTAAAAGTAATTAGCAGCATTGAAGTATATATTTGAATGTGGTTAAAACGGGAAATCTTAGGTTGTACGTATGGTACTAGAATCAAAACTTTTAAAACACTCCATGGAACTGCACCACACGCACAAAAATCATAAGCTTGTTTAGTTCAATATGTAAAAATACATATTAGTAAGATCTTAGGAAAAATTCATTATGCCTATCTGTAGTAGTTGGGTTCAGGTGTCAGCTTTGTCAGTGATGGTGCTCAGTTCTGTTGCTGGGGACTTAAATCATCAGCAGGTGAGATTATCTATGGCTGATTACATCTGTGATTGCTTAGGTGAGTGCCTTCCACAATGAGTGACATTTAATTTAATTAGCTGGAGGCATAAAAGAGGGCGGTCAGAAGAGAACCGAGCAGAGCTCAACACAGATCAGCACACCTCCGCTCAGATCTTAGAGCAGCTCAGAGCCAGACGTTTGGAGATACAAAAAGGAATCGCCCCGGGGGAAAGTTGTTAAACACAGAAGCTGGAGGGAATACCAGCAGACGTCACTGTGTGCTTTCCCATGTCACAGGAAAACCCAGGTGAAAGCTAGCTGCCTTTCCTCTGAAGAACTAAAAATGTGTTATTAAGTAAATCTCCTTTATAAAAGCTAGTCCATTTCTGGTATATTGCATTCTGGCAGCTTTAGCAAACTAAAACAGATTGTCATACCAGAGAAGTGGGGTGCTGCTGCCTTTGCAAATACCAAGTGTGTTGGAACAGCTTTTTAAGTGGATTGGGGGGAATTCTGGAAGAATTGTGAAGAACCTGATAGAGAAAGCCTAGATTGCTTTGAAGAGACTGTTGGCAGAAGTATGGACTCTAAAAATACTTCCATTGCCAATTGAAAGGAGGGTGGCCTTTGTTTTGAAGTTTGCAAAAAGTTTGGCAAAATTAATTCCTGGTGCTGTGTGGAAGGGAGAATATGAATTATAATGATCTGGAATGCTGGGCTGGGGACATTTCTGAGCTAAATGTGGAGGATACATCCAGGTTTCTCCTTGTAGCCTACAGTAAAATGCAACATGAAAGAGATTGACTGAGGACTGAATTTTTGGGTACAAAAAAACAGAAATTGATGGTCTGGAAAATTCTGGGCTTCCAGAAAATAAGACCCCAGAGAATAGTGCTCCATGTGAGGATTTAACCAGACGTGGAACCAGTCAGCCATTACAAGATAAGCCAGGATTTGAGATGGAGTTATCCAGAAAGGATTTGTGGAAGGTCCTATTGTCCTTTGGTTTCAGCTGATTCTACCTCAGGGAAGGATGGGTGGGTAAGAAATGATCTAAGTTAGACACTTTCATATGCATATGAAAGATCTTGCTAGATCTTGCTAAAATTCAGATTTTGATTCTGTAGGGCTGGGGAGGCTTCTGAGATTGTGCATTTCTAATAAGTTCCCAAGTAATTCTGTCACTGCTGGTTTCTCAGCCACTCTTTGAATAGCAAGTATTTAGCAATTCCCCTTCCTCCATCTAGTCTTGAGTTTAGCTTTGCCTAGATTCTAAAATTTGCTCTGCCCAGAATTTATCATTTTATATGGCTTTGAGTTTTCTTGTTTTGCTTAATTTAGGAGCTCTCTTTCCATTTGTGAGCACAATGCAGAACTGATAAGTAAGGACTCTACCATAGAGCAGGGGAGGAGAATTTGGGAAAAGCCCCTTCTGAACTCTAGCTAACTTGGCCCCAAATCCTTATTCATCTGTCTCTAAATTGAATTATTGGCAGCAATGGCTTCCTGCCTGATAGTAAGCTTTAAATGGACTCCTAAAAATAGCAGCAAAGGCAAGTGTGGTTATTTTGGGGAACAGGGCAAGCAGCTGAGAGTTGTGGCTCCATGAGGGCATCCTCTCCAGCTCCAGCAGTGCCTGCCAGCAGTTCCATTTCCAGATCTGCTAAGAATGGCTTCATGGGTTCACATCTTACCTACACAGATTGTCCAAGCTTCTGACACTATCCAAGGTGGTTTGGGTGTTCTATAGTTCTCATGACCTTACTAGGTAATGTTTTAAAGGGCCCTGAGGAAAGAGAGTGGGTAAATAAAAAAGGTGTGTTAATGTACATATTATTCCTATTATAAATATCTCATCTTCTGTTGGAAGTTAATGGGCAGTTCTCTATTCTGTTTTAGCAACAGGAACAAGATCCTACCAACCTGTATATTTCTAATCTGCCACTGTCCATGGATGAGCAAGAACTTGAAAATATGCTCAAACCATTTGGACAGGTGATTTCTACGAGGATACTACGTGATTCCAGTGGTACTAGTCGTGGTGTTGGCTTTGCTAGGTAAGCATGCTGCTCTGTTCTTATTACATTATCAGCAATTGCTCTTGCAGTTATATGGAAAAATAAAAAATAAGAGAGACTCCAAGTTTTACCATGAACCTAAATTATATGTAAATATTGGTTTACATTCTCTCAAATCTTTCAGAAGTTCATTAAGCATTCTTGAGTTGCTTAAAAATAATAATCAGGCCCCTCTATTTCATAGCTAAGTTTGTGTGTTTTTTTCTCATGAGATGGAAATTTGATTTATCATCAATAAAGTTAATAATTGGATTTTTAAATGAACCATTTCAAACATTTAGAAAAGTAAGACCATAACATGCCACTTGTACCCACTGCACAAATTTAACAAATATTATCATTTTTCAATTTTTGCTTCTGATTTTTCTTTTGAGAAACAAAATCTTATAGATACAGCTAAAGCACCTTCATTCCTTCCCCCCTATTTTTTCCCTCCCTCCCCAGGAAGGATGCTTCAATGTAGTGGTTAATTTGTTTTTTAAAGAAAAATTCTTTGACTTTTGGCAAGGTTTTAATCCAGAAGACCATGTAAAAAAGCCAATGTTACATGATTCATTATTTAAGAATCTGTTTATGCAATGCAATAACAGATAATGTCTAATGTTTTAACGTATTGACTTTGAATTTGGAGGAAAATTGCTGATGTGTTATTTGCATATACATTAGCCATTTAATGACTCTCAGTATTTATGCATTCTATTTTTATGGATAAATAGGATGGAATCAACAGAAAAATGTGAAGCAGTTATTGGACATTTTAACGGAAAATTCATTAAGACACCACCAGGAGTTTCTGGTATGTTGTTTGCATAAAATTGTATAGTAGTATCATAAATAATATGTGTAACTTCAGCACATGATGTCTTTTATATCAAAAACAAAATGCACTAATTTAGTTTTTTGTTTTTTTTTTTAATTATTTCTGTTTTTACGTATAAGACTGAAAAATTCACTTCCCCCAGGCACTGGGTGTTTAAATATTAATGGAAGCAGGCCCTGGTGTGAGGAGCTGTCTGGCTTTAAAAGCCCTGTAGAAGTGTCTCCTCCTTTAATGCACAAACCACCCTCCAACACACCTTATCACCACCCTTGGTAAATCTCTCATCATTTAGTCACATCCATTGACTGGGTGCCTTTCCACCCCAGCTCTTGTCTTTGTTCTGGAAGATTTCAACATAGATATTCTCCACCCTCTTCAAAATAAGTCAACTCACAATACCAGGTTCTCGGCATCCATGGCCTTTGTGTTAGCTCTGTTGGGCCACGCCTTCCAGCCACTGCTCTACCTTGTTTCCATACCAAGAACACCACACCTCATGAGTCTCTCATTGCAAGATCACACATATTAGTTAACCTCCACTAAACCTGATCTGAAATACAAAGAGATCCTTCCATTTTCCCTGTTTATCGGTCCCTCCTGACCTGCTTCCGATCCCTACGAAATGTGGTCTCCACTCTGGAGCACCAGAACTATTTCTTTAGCAGCATCCTCAGTTTGCTGGTACTGCGTCCCTCAGTCACACCAGCCTGGCGGAACTGTGAATCTGGCTCCATCCTTCAGCGGTCCCCTTCACTCTTCCTGTCACACCTGGAAAGTAACATTGATGCCGCCACACATTGTCTCCAGTGTGGTCGTGCACTCAGCACTGCTGGGCCTCAGTCACCTTCCTTGCTTGTCCCTCACAGCATGCTCAATTCTTACCTAAACCCCACTCTCCTAACTCTGAGAGGCAGACTTTAGTTCCTACTGGATGAATGAAATTGAGATCACCAGGCAGAAACTCCATCAACTTCCCGCTTCCTCTGAGAAAGGAGACCTACGCCCACACCCATTCTCACCACCTCGTCCCCCGGAGCATCAGAAGTCAGGGGTTCAAAGCATGGCCATGATCCCACCATCAGGACCTGGCTCTGCCAGTTATCCCCTTCCCCTCCTGGAATTTCAGTCTTTCTTTTGCTTTTATCCCTTCTTCCTCCAGCAAAACCAAAACCTTTTATTTTCAATTAATAAAATAACAAGTCTTTGGCAGGACTAACCTGTGGGGGAAGCGAAAATGCGTGAACAGTCATTAGCCACAAAAATTATAAGCACAACTACAATAGACATCTTTTTAAATCACAGAATGCAGTGAACAAAACTGTGAGCTACTTTGTGCCACTGTTTGAAATGTTAAATAATTTTCTAGAAAAATATATACATCTGTTTAATGGTTTTAGTTTCTCATACATTAAAACTAAATTAAGCTAAGCATTCTATTCCTCTAGCTTCTTATGTAATTTTTTAGAAAGTGTAGGCTCCACTACCCATCCACACCTCAAATCTCTCCAATGTAGCTTCTTTTCCTATGTGCAATTGAAAGTCCTCTTCCTAAACTTGCCTGCTGATTATGAAATCCGGAAGCTTTCCCATCTTTCTTATGTAATGCCTCTCCGATGTACTTGGCGCTGCTGGTCCCTCCCTTCCTCTTGAAATACACCCTCACTTCTGCTCTGTTGCAACCATCTTCCTCTGTTCTCTTCTAATCTGCATATTAATTCCTTCTCCTTTGTGGGGTTGTTTCTTCTTTCTACCCCTTAATTGTTAGTGTTTCCCTGAATTTCATTTTTGCCTCACAATTCTGATAGATTTCATCTACTCTGAGGTTCAGCTGCTATTTATATTCAGGTGACTAAACATTCTTTTCTCATTTTGGCTTTTCCTCCTGCATTTCAGGCTATCTGGCCTGAGACACCTTACATCCCTCCTTTATAAACTCTTCCCCATCCCTCAAACTTTATCTCTCATGTACAAATAGTCATCAAGTTTGTACCATTTTTCTTCCTAATTATTTCTAGCCTCAACTGTCCTCCCCTGATCTAGTTGACTGCTCTCGGTTTACATAGCACACTGAGGACACACACTTGAGTCATAGCGTTTAACATACTTATGTGTCTTCTGGTCCCATTAAAACCCTCAGAGACAGAAACTGTTTTCTCACCATTTTTTTATTTTCTATGTCCTGCACAGGGCTTGAACTATAGTAAGCAACAACAAATGTCTGTTGGTGTTGAATAAACTTCACTATACCATAACAACAAAACGATGCTACCTCTTTACTAGCCAGCATGTGGGGAAAATAATTGAAATACCTTTTGATTTGCTGGTCACTCACTAGCATGCTACCTGCCAACAAATAGCAAAGTTTTGAGGTTTAAGAACTCCCTCACCTTGCTTTGGGTTGAGGGTGGAGTGAGGGTACCAAAATTGTTTAAATGGGTAAAAGCAATATGCACTCTCCGCCATCTTTTCTCCCCTGTAATTTTAGGTGGCATAATATCTCTCCAGTTCTGCTTCTCAATCTGTATTTCAAAATCAGCACATCTTTATAAATCCTTAGGTTCGTGTCAGCTAATAGCACCACTTTCCTGCCTCTCCCCAGGCATGCCCTAGGGTTGAAGTTGGCACCCCTGTGAATGTTAGGTTTGGGTCTGGAGAGAGAGCCCTTAACTCTGCTACCCTGGCCACTTGCTTGTCAAATTAGCTTAAGCAGATTATCCGTATCATCATATGACCAAAGCAACTCGGTATTCCAAATACGTGTGCTGGGGGAGCAGGCACCTGCTCTCATCTCTGAATGAGGGAAGGTTTATCTGACATGATCAATTGGAGCAGAACCCAGAAGAATAAGATCTGAATGCCCCATTTGACAAAACAGATTTCCCCTTGAAGTGTAACCAGGTCCCTCACCTCTTGTGTATGCAAAAATACATAACACTAAAGTAAATAGATTCAGTGAGTTGAACCTTAATTAACAATATAGACAGGTCAGGCCCAACCTCTAGAATGCTAGCACAGAAGCTGTATGAAATGTTGCAGTTTCACACTAGAGAAGGGAAGAGAGCATTGAGGTATTTTGAAGTTAGATCAATTCCAGCCAGAAGTCATCGAAGTGAGAGTTTCTCCGAGGCTGCGCATGTGTTAACTAGTGTTTGATATTTATTCTGATATAGCTCTAAGGTTCCATGTTCAATTAGATGAATGATGATTATGATTAGGAATTCATTTAATTGCATTCAGTTGAATTTCATTGCATAGAGAAATTTATTTGTAAGTACATATAATAGCGCTGACTACACTTGATCTTTACTACTAAAAGCCCGACAGCTGCCACAGCACATGTATATGGCTGTTTGTGAGGTTGAACTGCCCACAAGAGTTTGGAGCTGGACCTGGATGTACACTGTTCCAATGGAACTCAAATTTATACTGAGCTTCCTTTTTGTTTTGTCTTGTTTTTCAAGTTAGTTTTAACTGTTTTCCCATCAACAACACTCGAGTAAAAAGAAAATAAAGGAATGTTTTTATTCTCCAACGATGTAAAGACAAGAGAGAAATTTCATACCCAGGAGCCTTCTGTAAACCCTTCTCTGTCAGTCTTGGGAGTTGAGCACCTGTGCACAGTTGGCCCTTGATGTTTTCTTCATTTCTCTTCTGTCAGTCTCTGCATAGTCAAGACCTATTCTTTGCATAGTTAGTCTCTCAGAAGGAGCTGCTCATCCACCTACTTGTGACCTCTGTTTTTTCAGCTGACTCTTCAATGGTATGCAACAAGCTTGACAAGAAAAAAAAAATCCCAGGACGCAATAGTTTTGATGTTGTATCCGTTGAAGATAAGATCTGCAATTCCTTAAATGAAATAGATCTCATGCTATCACAGATGGAAGTTGGACAGTTTCCTTTTTTCTCCAAAGGACTTCATGGTTTTGTCCTTTTGTTATTTTCTTTGACATGGGTTGGCAGACTGTCACATCCATTCAAGGAATAAAAGACCTTGATTATGATTGTAGGATTCTCCGCACTAGAAAGGAACATTTCTTCCAAAGGCAAGTCCTTTCCACAGAGAGGGCTTCACTACCTTGGGTACAGTTTTGCAGTCGAGCCATTCTTTCTGCTCTGAATCAGTGCTTAATTTGATACCATTTTCTGATGTTTAGTGATCTTTCCTATGTAGCAGTTTGGATTGGTTTTTGCAAGATCTTTGGAGGCAGTGGCTGTGTTTTATTTTTTATTTTGTGCTAGGCACAAAAAGCCTGTGTGTCACCCATACCAAGGGAATTTAACCACATTGTTGCCAGGAGCATGGTTCATGTAGACAATGATCATGGCCATTTTGAGGACCCCTTTTGGATACCTGTTTGCATGTAAATGAACAGCCTCTAGCATGAGTTTGAAATGTACGATGTAGGGCTTGGAAGCTCACTGTTGCAGTGAACTCAGCTTCTCCAAAACACAAGTCCCCCTTAGGCTTAAGAACTCCCAACAGAATTTCAACTTCTTTGGATTTGTTTCCTTTTTTGTTTTTATATTAGCAATAATATGAGAATTAAGTTTCACCACCAGGCTGTTATTAAATAATCTTCTCTCACCTCCAGTTACCTGAATGGCTGCTCCATAACAGCAATTTCTCCATGAAGGGAATATGACTATTTTAATAGAACCAGATAAAAAACAAAGACATCGGCAGGCCAGGGTAAACTGAATGAGCCTCCATTCTCATGTTTAAGTAACATAGGCCCCATTGCTAGGCAGACATAACATTTCATAAACATAGTCAGAGGATGGTTTATTTAATGATGCAAGTTGTTTAGCTGGCATAAGCAGAATTATCTGGGAAGGTTTCTGTCTGTTGGAGTACTTGGATTCTTGCAGAGCTCACAGTTTGCCTGTGACTTTGAAGCCAAGTACAGAAAAGAAACCCACGTTAGACGCAGTCTCCAAAAGACACTTTCTGGAAATGAACAAACTGAACAGTGAACTAATCTTAACTGTGACGCTCTTAAGAAAACCGATAGAAGACCGAGTAGAAGGAGGATGCACAGAAGCTGTCACTACTTCTGCACTACCCCTGCCAAAACAAGTTCACTCTTCACACGAGCTTGAGGCAGCTGGATTTCCCCTTATGCTAGCCATACCGTGTCTTGGCCTGGGGCATGGTGTATAACATAGTACAGTGGTAGTTCTATAAAAATCTAATGCTCCACATAGAAATTGTTCATGCCATCTGTTTTCTGAAATTGCCTTTTAAAAAATCCTGAGCTTTTGTGCCTGATACCATTTTTTGAAATAGAGGCTTTTTCTGTTTTTATAGCATAAGGCCTTCTATCCTTCTCTACTGGTTCCCTTATTGCTTTTCCCTGGAAATTTTGAGGCATTGTTCTTTGTTTAGTTCACCTTGCTTTTGGGTACTAGCTAGTTTGCAAGAAGTTAGATTTGCTTGAAATTCCCCAACCAGGATAAAAGTACCACTGAGTTCTTTATGAGGCAGTCTAGGTGAACTCCATGAAGAGTTATCTCAGTAGTTCCTTAGTGTTTGCTTAACATTTCGTTATGGGGAAATAGTACGTAGTGAATGTACACAGGGAAATAGTACACAGTGAATGTTAGAAATCAGGGATGGGAAATTTTAGTCATGTAGAGCTGTTGGAGACTTTTTAAAGGCAAAAAACACTATAACGTGGTCAGGATTCAGGGACTTGTCTAAAAATGCCCTTCTAGCACCTCCCTGGTGGACAGTACAGTGTCTGAGAAGACCAGTGCTTGTGAATGTTAGCTGGAGCCCTCCTAAGCTGAAAACAGCTCTGGGGCCCTGTTTGCCCTACGCCTGCCATCTTGCCTCTGGGGGAAACACCCCCAAATAGACCAGGGCTGGCTGTGTGTTCAGTGCTGCAGGAGACACCACAGTCACCCACCTCTCTTTCTGGGCCCCTCCATGACGTGAATGAAGTCTGAATAAGTCCCCGAGTACAAAGGACAGAGAGTTTAAAAAACTTTTCTGGGTATTTGGGGCCCACTTAGATACCCAGTATCGAGTTGGCATCATCTTGCCTTATTGCCTGAGGCTTCATCTCTGTCACTGAGGAGCTTCCACGAAGTGCCTGCATGACTGCTGGCAGACTCCATCGAAAGACTCCAGCTTGTTTTATATCTACTTTCTGTTTTACTCTGACTTTTCAGGTTGGGTATGTGCCCAGCAGGGCTTGAAACCACTCTCACCCACATTTAATAACTCTGTGTATAAGTGGTATTATTAGGGCATTGTCCTGTGCCAGAGGGTAGAAAATGTAATGTTTAAAGGGAAAATTATGACTCTAGTAAAAAGCTTGGAGATTTTTCAAAGGTTTTTATTGCCCATTTTGTTCCCTTAATTTTAGTCTTAAGCGCCATTGCTTTGTAAAAACAGATTATTTTGGCAGCTCTAGGACAAAAGATGTACTCAGAGACCTGTGCAATACTCCCAGTTCCTTCAGGACAGTGTGGTCTCACCTTTGGGAGTGTAATCTGCTCACATCTTCCCCACCTGCTATGTACAATAGAACGGCATCTCCATGCACACGAAGTTTAGACGAACCTTCCAGAGGCTGCACTCTCATAAGCATCATTGCCAGGAAAACGGAAGTGCTATAACAGTCTTGGGTGGCCAGTGGAGCAAAGCTGTCCTGCATATCCAAAATTCAAAGTGATTCTTTGCCAAGGAGGGGAGCTCTAATGTTAGAAAAAGTGGCAAAGAATCACATGGAAATTGTCAGTATCTTAGTCCCAAATGCTTTTAAGTGTATTGCCAGGCTTGTGCTAGGGCAGCCTTCAGGCAGGGGACTCACCATGAACGCATTCATTCTACAGCTGCCCCCCACCCCCTGGTCAGGGCTTTACACCCTTTCACTGCCATGTTCTTCCATGCAAGAGCAATAAATAGTGAAGTAAGGTTTTATTGAAAGCACAAGGATTTAGGGTAGAAGATGTGGGTGTTACTATGAAATAGTTTTCTTAAAAGAATTTACCTGTAATTTCATCCTTACCTACGTCTTGAACATTTCTTCATTCTATGAAAAGCCAAGACAGCAACCCTCACCAGCTCATTAAATCTCTCCTAAGCAAACCCTGTGGAAAAAAAGGCCAGTCCCTAAAAATGTTTACAACTCCCGAAACAGAAGTCCCTCTCCTAATAATTTATTGTAATTCAAACGTGAGAGAAGCTAAAATTTAAGAATTTGAATCTCTCTTATGATAGTGGTAATAACAATAACTAATATTTGCTGAACTATTCTAAGTATTTTATGTTTATGATAACATTCCTTTTAAATGCATACTATTATCATACCCATTTCACAGATGTTGAAACCAGAGACACAGAATAACCTGTCTGGAATCACTATCTAGTAAATGGCAGAGCTGAATTTCCAACCCAGGGAAAGTGGTCCAGACCAGTGTTCAGTGAACTCCAGCCCCCAGAACAGCAGGAGGCACTGGGTTTAAGGGATAAGTAAGCCACAGGCAGAGATGGCCATTCAATGTTGGTTATAATAAAAAAGAAAGTATACACAATCCCTTTTCAAATAGAACATCATGTAGCTATTTTTTAACAAAAATAATTCTGTAGCAACATAAAGGTCTACAGTGTAAATGGCAGAAGAAAAGGATCACAAAACTACCTGTCATTGCAAATGGGGGAAGTAAATTTATATACATAGACTTAGAAAATAAGTAAATATAGAATATTAAAATATTTATGTCAGGGTTTTAGCATTTATGGTATGTTTGTTTGTTTTTCTGTTTAACCTGGCTTTAGTATTGTCAACTCATTAGTTTACCAGTACACGAGTCTTTTTTGGTGGGTTGGGAAGTGAGGTGACAGAGACTTCCAATGAGAGTAAAAACCAGACCCAGCAGAAAGCAAGCTAACAGGTGAATATAGCAAATGTTACTGTTTCCTCAAAGTGAGTGGGTGACGGAAATACTACTTAAGGGTAAGGTAAGGAGGAGAGACTGAAACTAACAAAACTAGTGTGGGAGAAAGAGTGTCTGTGTAGAGATGATGACTGAGTAGGACAGCAGAAAGTAGTGAGAAATAAAGAAAGCGTTAAGTAGGGAAAGATGTTATGTCCCCCCTCCCCCCCAAAAAAGGCATTATTCCTTTGATCCTTAGGTTGAAAATTTTCAAAGAAAAGCCCCAGCGAGTGCTTTGCTATAGAAAATAGAGCATGTTGTTAGTTGAGGAATTTTGAAAGTAGCCAACATTTTCAGAAAGAAAACTAATTACAGTTGCTGAGTGAACTAGTATCCCACTAACTGATGGAAAAGCTTCTGTCAAGGGCAGTTTACATTTTACTGCATGTTAATTAGGATAAAATATGGCATAACTAGAAAAATGTTTGGAAGTAGCAATTTTTCCACCTGTTATTGCTGTCAAAGTCTGACTGGAAAAAGCATGGAGAAGACCTTATTGACAACACAGGAAGGAAAAGGTCCACGGAGGTACTTCATTAGATAAATCAAGGAGAACTTCCAGAAGATCAAATCAGGAGCTCTATAGTGTTTAGTCAAAGCAAGCATTCTAGAGGTGTTTTTTAGTATGAATACCAAGGAAAGACATTTGAGCCAAAATTGCTGTAGGGTTTGAACTTCAGAAGATAGGTAAGGAAAATACCTGGTATAGATGTGCAGTACCTATCATGGGTATCACCCAGTGGCTCATCGTCTCTTAGGAGGGATTGCTAGTGCCAGAAAATTGGGCATTTGTAAAAGATCACCTTGCTCTCGAAGCCCCTTTAAGGGTACTTTGGAGGATCTAGTAATGTAATTACCTTAGATGGCTCTTAAGAGGTTCCAAAATATATTAGATCAAATATTGCATTTTTGGTGTTGCCCAGAGCTTTTAACAAAGACTCAAGGTCAGTCAGACCTTTGGAGGAGACACATTTTCCTGTTGGCTCCAGTTAACAAGAAAATAACTTTTCTGTCTTAAGTTGTAAGGAAGAGAATCTGACCTGTGACATTCCACAGGACATCTGAGATGCACCCTTTACAAGAACTCAAGAAGGGGAAATTCTGACTAAAATGCCTTGCATATTTGGCAAAATCAATTGATGATTTGTAATTTTACATTATTTTTATATAATTTTAGTAAAGGAATATAATTTAAATCACAAATCATTTGCCAGAACTCTTTGTAATTATTGTTTTGTGCAGTAAGCTAAGAGTTGCTAATCTAGAAAAGCAACCATATAGAAGATATGACTTAACTGTTACATATTAGTCTTTTAAGTTATAATATACCCAAACTTACCTAAAGCTCAGAGTCATATTATTAGTGTGCAGGACACTTCTTTTCTGTCTCAAGGAGGCCATTTGAAGTGTCCATATTCTCTAGAACAGGCTAGCATTAAGCAGAGACTCCTGATTCTTCAACCTGGAGCATTAGTCTCCAAAAAGCAAATGAGGGATCATGAGGCATGGGGGATGCCAGTCAAATGAGGATTTCTCATTTTGTAACAGGTTCATGCATCCTTAAAAATGAAGGGCCATGATTTAGACCTGGATGTTTTGTTTGTTTTTCCTTCAAAAATCTAACAGATCATCTCAGCATCATTTTAAAGATCACAAAGTACAGTAAATGAGGTCCCTTGGTACCTAAAATAACCTGGAAATGTCTTAAAGAAATCGTCATGTAATTGACTTTCCTGGAGCACCATAGTATATCTTCTTGTAGTAGATATCAAGAATTTATGGGATAGCTGTTTCTCATAAGGCTGCCCAAGCACATGGAGCAGCAAATGTAAAAGAAATACAGCTGTTCTTGCATCAGAAATATTTTGCTTCTGGGTGGCATTTTTACTAAAAACAAACATCTCTTAAATGACTAAATGGGTTTTCATCCATCCCCTTCAGACCACCAGCTCCATGAAGGCAAAGACCCAATTTTACCCACTACCATATCCCCAGCATCTTCACAATGAACCTGGCACATGGCAGGCACTCAGTAAAATTTTTCTGACTGATCAGTAAGCCAAAGAGATTTTTAATAGAGGAAAGAAGCTGTTCGAATTTTATATTGCTTCACATGGAGTACTGAGGCACTCATTTTCCTGAAACAAGTAACCTGCAAATATCTAAAAATGTATCATTTCTTCTGGTTACAATTCTTTAAAATAAGAAATTTTTCCTGAGATGATGGGACACCATACAAACTTCTAGCTACTTACTTTTTTTGCTTTAAGGGAAAAAAAATCATGCGATAAATATAAGTAGTTGAGAAATTAAACTTCATCCTGTGCCATTTATTTCTTTTTAAATGATATCTTTGCAAACATGTCATTGCTCACTTGATGTTTACCTCATCATTTTACATTTTTGGCAGGTTCTGTTGTCACCTGGGATTTCTTTTTCTTTGACAGGGCAGTCTAGATGAATGAAAGTGTGTTGGAATGACTTATCCACAGCTAGGAACAGGTTGGCCAGGGTCTTGCAACTCAGCTCTTTTCATCCCATACCTGTGTGTTTGGGCAGCCTTTATAGAACTTCCTGAACAAGTTCAACTTGGAGATGATGCTAATGGAGGGAAGTGGTCAGTTTTTATCACAATGCTGAACCAAGTAAAATCTTTTAAAGGGTTAAATTCCAGTCCAGGAGCTAATCTTTATGAATTTGTCTCCTTGCAGTGAGGAGACCCACATAGTGCTAACTCCAAGAGTTTATGCCCACTCTCACCCTACAAGTTTATGTCGAGGCAAACTCCAATTAACCCCAAATGTCTTTGGAGAAAACATTTGATGCTCTCGGACCTTTTTAGATCTGTGGAAAGTAAGACCTTGCTTCTCTGTCTGAGTTCTTGATTTGTCCTTAGAAATCAAGTTGAAGCATGCCCCACTACCCCGGCAGGCAGACAACCCACAGCCTCTCCCAGACATACACATGTATATACTTACATATGGCCCCAGGAGACTGAGGGGAGTTTCAGCACTGGAATTTTAAGCAGCATTTCTTTTGGTTGCCTGTGAAGGCAAGGGTGACTAGTAACTTGGGGAAATTCCAAGTGTAAAATAAGTCCTTACTTTGAGGGAGAAGGCTTTTATCACTTTCTTCTACTTGGATGCTTTGTTCTCTAGACCCCAGTTTCTGTCTGCCCTTAAATGACCCAGTTGTAGAATTAGAGGCATCATCAGTGATTGGAAATCTCTCTTGCTTCATCACATCTCTTTTCTCTTGCTTTACATTGCATCTGTGATTGTTGGTAAAAGTAGAAATTTCCAGAAGTCGCTACGTTTTCTTGAAAAGACCAGTATAGTTCATTTATAGTCTGGGATTCGGCCCCAATTCACTGCCCACCACACCCATTTTGCCTTAAATGGTATTATCTTGTTCAGGAAAGCCTGGGGGAGTTGGAGTCAGAAGTTCAACAAAGACCTCTGTGGATGGTAGGGTCAAGCATCACTGATGCTCTCACCAGATACCTAACATTTTGGCTTTTATCTCTTTGTACCCCATGATACAGTTGCCGTTTGGAAAACAAAGTTCACATTCTAACCCACCTGTCTGGAGTGGTTCACATGAGGGCAGGGGGAAAGGAGTAGCATTCAACAGCCTAGTCAGCTCACTGAGAAGGAATTGCAGTTGTATTTTTTTGTTTTGTTTTTTTGGCAGAGAAATGTTGAGACGCACTATTGCTTCTAACCTGTCATTAGTGGGTCGGTAATAGTGATATAAAATAAGAGATGAATTAGGGTAATAAGAGGCAAAGGATGAAGGAGTAAATTTTCCACAAGTAATATTTTTCTCTTCATGGTTATTTAACTTTGAAACAGAACTTGAAAGTAGTAATCATGGTTCTCTAGTAGACAAAGGATAGAATGTGGAAACCAGACAGGAAGGTGTGATTGCCTTTATTACATTAACTAGAAGCAGGAATACACTGCTATTTCCATTATAGAAAAGCAGAGCAAAAGTAAGTGCCATTCCTGGCTTATGCCGTCTTTTGTTTTTGTTTTTTAATGTTATAGATGTAGAGACTATGTTCTGTACCCCTGGAAGGTAGTCTCTCCATCTTTTGCTTTTCTGTTAGTTTCTTGCGTTCTTTGGATCATTTTGTAGGGTGGACATATGATAAAGCCTCACCAAGTAGGATGAGTAAATGCACAGAAAAACTTGTGAGTAGAGTGGGCATTAATTTTGAGCTTTATCACAGCAGCTATCTTTAACACTGTATCCCAAACAGAAATAACTTACCTACATTTGTTTATTTGTTCAGCCATGATGTAATAAGCATCTTATGCTGCCAGACACTTGGGTACTGGGCTTGCAGAGATGAATGAAACAAAAGTCATCACCGCCCCCTGGGCCTTATACTCTAGTGGACGAAACAGACAACAAACAAATAACTATACTTGAAAATTGTTACAAATGCTTGGAATAAAAATCCAGAGCATGTGAAAAGCATATATGGGGACTTGTTTATAAGGGGGTGGGCAGTGGGGTAGCAGTAAAGGCCTCTTCAAGAAATTATGATAGAAAGCTATTGGAGAACTTTTTTTAAGTGCAAGAGGTGGGAGGATGGTGCAATCCTATTTACGTTTGAAGATTTTTGGCTGCCATAAAGAGGTGGAATTGAAGAGGGTGCAGAAGAAAAGTCATTTACCTACACTTTAAAAAGTACAGAAATGAATCGAAAGATTCTTTTCTGCCTCCTCAGAATAGCTTTTTGAATGTTTTTATTACACCGCAGTTTGGAAATAATAACTAGTATTTTTCTGTACAGTATTGTTCGGCAGTGATTAATTTTATGAGTCTAAGTAAATTTTCACTTGAAAGTGTGTATCAGTTCTCTTACAGCAGTGGCACTGCTTCTTTTAAAAAGAAATTCAATTACTTTTTTTGGTCACCATACACATTTAATTTCAGTTTCATATTCTTTTTCCCTCCTTATTCAGCACCTACAGAACCTTTATTGTGTAAGTTTGCGGATGGAGGACAGAAGAAGAGACAGAACCCAAATAAATACATCCCTAATGGAAGGCCATGGCATAGAGAAGGAGAGGTGAGACTTGTAAGTCATTTCTTGAAACTTTAGTGTGCGTGTATAATCTGAAAGCTCACATGAGTAGTTAGACAAAAGGCATCTTGACTTGGCTGCCCTACTTCTGGAATTGGTGCCAGGATTAAACCCTCCTGTTGGTATTTTATAATCCAAATGATGTCAACTTAATCTCTTCCCAATGTATATGAATATTTTCCTTAAAAAAAATCCTCAATCCCTTAATAAAAATGTTGCACTTCCATTTCCTGTATTTATTTTCAGTGTGTTATTTGGAAAAGTAGCATACCAGATGAGAACATCTAGAGAGGCACTGTCCTAAAGAAATGTTCTACAATTTGTACTGTCAAAAAATAGCCACAGCCCAGTGTGGCTATTGATCACTTGAAAATGTGGCTAGTGTGCAAGAGGGACTGAATTTTTAATTTGTTTAAATAGCTACTTGTGGCTAATGGCTACCGTATGGGACAGTGCAGATCTAGAGCTTAATTCTAATCTTGGGTTTATAATTATGTTTGGCTAACCTAAAATCCCAATTTTATAAAATGATACTATATTATCACTGTTTTATGATGCCATGGCTCTTAAGAAATGGGATTTTTAAAATGTGCCTTTCTGAATGAATGTTAATAATTCTTTCTCTTTCTTACAGGCTGGAATGACACTTACTTATGACCCAACTACAGCTGCTATACAGAATGGGTATGTCATTAAGATAAGTGTGCAGTGGCTTGAGGGAAAATGTGAAGGTGGAAAATATCAGACATTTGTTCCGTGAATCATTCCGTGAAACATTCTATTTTAAAGGGTTACTTAATAAAGACTTTTGTGTTTGTTCTAGATTTTATCCTTCACCATACAGTATTGCTACAAACCGAATGATCACTCAAACTTCTATTACACCCTATATTGCATCTCCTGTGTCTGCTTACCAGGTTTGTACCCTTAGGATTTATCAACAGTGTGACATCTTGCAGACTGTGAATCATTGCTACATTTTCATGTGTCTTAAAATTTTGTACATTTATAATGAAATGTAAGTCAAATGTCATGCAGCTTGGGTACCGAGTTTAAAATAAGCTGCTGTTGTATTTGACATGGTGCTTTACTTTTACGTACAGGAAAATGTAAAGCAAGGAAAAGTGGTTGTCAGTTCTCAGCCCTTGGAATCATAGTATTTTAGAATTAGGTTGAACCCAAATACTTTCTCTCCAGTGGGCCATTCTTTTGGACATCATGTGTCCCAAATATTGAAGCTTAAAGAGAATTGCCGTTAGATAAAATATGGAATAGGGGGTCACACTCTTGACTTTGTTCATTGATCAGCAGGAACTGACAAAAGAGCAGGTAAACATGCTAATAAACAAAGATGTATGTCATTTATGGAAGATTAAATGAGCAATGCAGTGAACTTTGAAGCCCCCAAAAAGAGGTGACTCCTGTTTAAATTATTTCATGAGGAGGCTTTACCTTAAGTTAAATTCCCAACTTGGAAACAAAATACCAGTAAGCTCCTTGTCATGCTTCTGATTTGGTCTCATTGGGGGGTAGCTTCTACTCCCCACAAACCCAATAGTCTGCATGCATTTCTCTTCCTGTGTCAGAGTTCCTCTAATGGGGCTGTTGCAACTTGGCTCAGGTATGAACATTGCAGTGGGGTTTGATCACAGGCATTTGAAAGTCTAGTTCTCTTTTTGTTGACTGTTGTGATCCTGTGTGGCTAAATTAAATTTTTGTGTATTTTTGGTTTTAAAACAATTGAATTAGATGTTGTAGTCCTGAATTTCTGGGGGTTAGGGGACTACAGTATCTAATCCAATAGTTGTGTTATTTAACTTCTTTAAGCCTCAGTTTCCTCATCTGTAAAATGGGGATAATAATAGTTTTTATCTCATAGACTTATGGAGAGAATTAAGTAACATGTAAAGAGCTCAGCACAGTTCCTGGTATATCATTAGCAGTCAGTAAATGTTAGCTGTGATTATCATCATCATCATTAACACACAGGATTAGCTGACTGATAATAAGAATATATTTCATTATGATCTTTATAATCAGTTGGGCAGCATAAGAAATCTTAAAAAGCTGGTTTGGCCTAAAAACATAAAAGTGACTTCAAATAACAAAGAGAAGTGACTAAATGCACTAATTTAGGTTCTTGAAATCCATAAGGGGACAAGTTTTCTTCCCTCTAAAGAGAAAATTCTAAAAGTTATAACTGATGTCTTAAAGTAGTATTCACAGCCTCCCCAGTTTTTAGGTTCTTTTCTCCTCCTTTCCCTAAGTTGTTATGTGCTAATCTTCTCTTTTTTTCTCTCTGGGTTGTTATGTTAGCTATCCTGGTGCTAACATAGTAGTCATTCATTTAATGCTTTTTAAATAGTTTTGGACTTGAGTTCTTCCTTTCCTTACTGTCATAAGACTCATGGGATCTACTCCAGTGTATTCTCCTTAATAAACATTTCCTGTGTTTGATGTTGAAACAGTACTTCTTTCTTACACTCTCTGAACTTGGAAACTTCTGTTATTTATGTATATTGCTAAAAATAGGGACAAGTAAGCTTTTTCATAGGCAAATGAAAGATTGTACATATTAATTTGAATTTATGCTGCTATACTATTATAGCTATTCAAGCAGCTCCCTCTTTACTATAAAACAATATGCATTTTGGCCACAGAATCATTTCATAGAATAAAAATTAGGAAATCAGTGTTGGTTATATGCTTGCTGTAACTAACTGGAAACAACATACCAATTCATCTGATTTCCTCTCCTTTTTAAGGCATTCTGTACTTCCCTAAAATAATGTGGAATTTCATTACATTTGCCTGACACTCAATACCATAGCCTCTAAGACTTGATTCTTAACTCTGTAAGTCTAGGGTATGCCATAGGGTCAGTGATGATCTTTATGTGGTTTGTGACCCCCTTAGGTTGTTTGCAAGATGTTGCTTGTATGTTTGCAAGTAGTTGGGGAAAGAATGTCTTTCATCAAGTTTTCAAGGGGACCTATAACCCAAAAGAGGTTAAGAACCAATGACAGAGAGTTCATAGTATAGATTATTATTCCCATTTTATAATTAGGGAAAATTGAGGAATAGAAATTGATGGCAGCTAATTTGCTGCTTAAGAAGGAAACTTGGATTAGCTGTCATAGCTCCCTAACCTGTAATGCTACAAACTATTAAATTATTAAAACCACTGAACCATACAAAGGAGAAAAAACTGGGGGCATCTAGCTCACATTGGTTCTACAAGGAGCTGCTCACCTTCCCGTGATTTATGCAGTGAGGGCCCTGCATTCCTGTTGGAGTGGGCCGTTCACCACTAAACCACCATATCCTTATGCAGTTGGATTTGAGAAATTGGCATCTGCAAGAAACCACTAATACCCCAATGGGGAAAGGCTGCAGTCCAGATAACTGAAATGTTAACAAGGCAGAAGCACTTAACTTTGGTCTGCCTTAGGTGGCAAAGGAAACAAGAGAAAACAAGTATCGGGGCTCTGCTATCAAGGTAAATCACAATACATTCTTCCCCCATGACTCTTCCCCATATCCTCTCTATACAACCTCTGAATTTAACAATAAGGGATAAGATATGGAGGGGGTTATTGCTAAGAATTAGAAACTGAAACCTATTTTAAAATTATATGGACTTTGGAAAGCTCTGGGCATCTGGACTAACAAGTTTTTCTCTTGAGTGGCAGACTGCACATGCTCTCTTGCCTGCCACAGAAACTGATTCTCACATCTCAGTTTCTCAATCCAGAGAGTCTACTGTGTGGATGCCCTTTTGACCATAAATGTCAAGATCTAGTTACTGAGTTTAATTTCCTAAATCTGAATGTTGGATTTTTTACTTCCCACACTTACTAGAAATTGTCAACCATCAGACAAGATTTCTGAAACCTGATGTCCTGAGTATCAAAAAAGGGATTGAATTTGGTTTTTCTTAATAAATTAGCACATAATTTAAGGGTTCATTTCTAATTAGATGTGCTAGAATTAATTCTCATTCATCTGTATCCTTAAGCACTTAGTTCATACCTAGAATATAACACTTCTCACTATTTATTTGAATTGTTTATGTGTTTATCTCCCTTGCATAGACTTGATAGGGGGGACAAGTCCTAGTCACCTTTTTCTCTTTAGTGCCTCATATTTAGTACCTGTTTCTTCAGTGGGCAAATGGAAATCGGTTCTAAATAATTATTTCATCCCATTCAGAGTGACCAGTTCATCAAGAACTCTATCTTAATCCTTTTAATCATTGATAGTATTGTTTCCTTATTTTCCTTCTGTAGATCTTTAACATGATTAAAAAGAGTTCTAAAGAAATAGGTTAGCATTTCAATGGAAATCAATATTTCTTTCAAAATCCTCCCTTTTCTAGGTGCAAAGTCCTTCTTGGATGCAACCTCAACCATATATCCTACAGCACCCGGTAAGTTTTTCATCTTAATGGCTTTGTGGTTTGCAAGTAAGCTGTGTAGGCGTACTCTCTGGTTAAAACCATTTGCCAAAGATGGCATAGGACTTGAGAAATTTTAAGCATGCAAAATGAGAATGGAAAGTTTTTTGTAAAACTTCCACTCACCTTTGTCTTATAATAAATTTGAATCTATAAGAAGCAAAATTTGCAATCTGTAAGGACTTCAAATTGTACTTTAAGTAGGCAGGGCACTATTTTCTTACCCATACCAGTTCTGTGGGAGATAATTCAATTGAATGACTAAACTTTTAACAGTACTAGGGATAAAGCAGCTATTTTTTTTACATTATGTTTCATGCCAGTATAAATTTGGAAATAGAGTTAATGAATTTTCATCATTGTTATTTATCCTCATTGTGGAAATTATAAATAATTTAAGTACTTACATCTTCTTTGGTAAATAACAAATGTGATTTCTTTAGTCACATGACCATTTGCTATGCTTCTATATATATTACATTTTTTTAAATTGAGTGATTGAGTTTTACTCACCTTACTATATGGTATACTTAATGTGTTTTTCAAAAATCATAAAATCCAGTTTCTTGTATTAATTAAAACAGGGGTTTAGAAAGTTGAAAAATAAGGGTCAAGAACAAAGTCACGAACGAGGCCTGCATGCCTGCTGCGGGGGGGCCACACATTGGGTCCTAAGCTTTCTAGTAACCATTTCAAAATGGGAATCCTGATAAGCAATACAGTTCACAACTGGTATAAGATGAAAGCTGCTCAGCCCGTTAGGGAAAGTACACTATTCTTGGCACTGAGATGTGGCAGGAATTTCTCTCAGGACACCATGCTGCAATGTAAGACCATGTACATGGAACAGGAATCCAGGAACAGCAAGTTCTAATAGGAAGTCACTGAAATGACTTTTTAGGAGTAGGTGAAACATGTTTAGGTGATAACACTGTAGAAAAGCCCTGCGAAGAATATGTGGAAGTATGTGGGGGGTGGGGGGGAGCATGTGGCTATGTATACATACAGCCACACATACATCCACAACCCCACTTCCACATATGTGTGCACCCACTAATATACATATATGTATATATGTGCATCCACTAATCCACATATAGGCATCCACACATACACTCCTGGTACTTTGTGCTTCCCTATTTTGGCATGCCGGAAATCAACCTATTTTTAATTTGGGGGTTTCCTAGTACCATAAGGTACATATGAATGAGGAAAACAAGAAGGAAACTCTGCCAGCATATTCTGGGCTTCTGAGTCATTTCTGTGTTACTACATGCTTTTTTTTCTTTTTTTAATTGGGAAAAATAACATACGAAACAAATTTCAAAGCATACAACAATTAGTTATAGAACAGATTTCAGATTTTGGTATGGGTTATAGTTCCACAGTTTTAGGTTTTTCCTTCTAACTGCTCCAAGTCCCTGAAGATGAAAAGAAATATCAGTGTAATGATTCAACAATCATACTCATTTGTTAAACCCTACTTTCTCAGATTAACTCCACCATCCTCTCTGTTCTTTCTCCCAGTCTTTAGGGTTATTTGGTCTATGCCCATTCTAAATTTTCCATGTTGGAAGGGGCTGTCAATAATATGGGATAGGGCAATGGAACTAGTTATGTTCTTGAAGAGGCTGGCTCCTTTGGGTTTCAGGACTTACTGGCCTAGGAACCCATCTGGAGGTTGTAGATTTCTGGAAAGTAATCATAGTGCATGAAACCTTTATAGATTCTCAGATAGAGCACTAGGTGTTCTTTAGGGTTGGCAGGAATGGTTTTGGTTGAGGTTTGGTGCAAACCATGATAAATAGCAATATCTAGCTAAAGCTTGCGTAAAAGTAGGCTCTTGGTTCTATTTGAATTCTCGGATACTGATACCTTATTACAATTCTTTTCCCCCTTTTGGTCACACCACATGCTTTTTGATCATGCACACTAAAAATAAAAATAATAAAAACATTTTTCTTATGAAATGTATTAACAAATATCTCTAGCACACATCTATATCTTTTTTTTTTCCTGCACCTTATAAATAATAGAAAGATTGCACATATCTCAGTTTAACATCTTTGCAGAGCCATTCGGAGTGTGTGCAGGATGTTTCTATATGTGGATTTGTTCTGGGTTCCTTTCCCACCCAGATTTAAACTACCTGCTGCCAGAGATAAAGCACTTATACATCTACCTCTGCCCTTGACTGTATATATAAATGCTAATAAATGACAGTCTATTTAAAGGGTAAGATCAGGTACAGGGATACCAAAAATATACATTAGTAGTATGTAAGACATGTTGAAATAATTGCATTCACATAGAATGTGCAAGTCAGAGGAATGGTTTAATCTATAAGAATATTATGTAGTGAAAACTTAGAGACAACTCACAAGTCCAGAGAGAGAGAATGAGAGTTCACTAAGTTTTGGTTTATACAATCAATGTGCAATTATATAATCATTAAAAATGATTATTATGAAGGCTATGAAGTAAATTGGGTAAACGTTTGTAACAGAACCTTAAGTTAAAAGTAAAAACCCAGGATCTGAAATAGTGTATGTACTCTCATTGCAATTATGTACTCTCACTGCAATTATTTATAAACAAATAGAAGATAAAACGCCAGACATTACTATCCTGAATTAGCACTTCTCTAATACAACCATTAATTAAAGTGAAGATAAAGGGAGAGATGTTTAATACAGGGATTTCTGTGACGTAAGTGCCAAAAAATAATTTCCCTTAATGCTTTTACAAAAGTCTTAGGAAAAGCAAACTAGGAATGGTTATATTACAGAGGTATGGGTTATGGGTGATTTTTCCTTCCTCTTCTCATTTTCTAAAATATCTATTGTTTGATTTTTAATGACTAAATTTTCTCCAAATAAAATAATCTGAAATTGAATTTTTAATCCTATTTGAACCAGATTCCCTTTCCTGGCACCAAATACAACTTAAAGCCCTGGTGGATGAAAAATATGATCTTGATCCTAACATCCTAATCTTGAACCAGATGATTCTTCCCATAGCATGTCTTTAAACAAAGCACTAGAGTTTTAATCTTAAATGAAGGAAATTGTTTTGTGACTGTATTAAATGCCAACTTTTTTTTTTAATTTTAAGAAAACCCATTTTATAATTCTAGACAGCCAAAAATAGTTTGGATTTCTGGTCATAGCTCCTCCTGCTGGTCTAAGTTCCTTTACAGTTACCATCTTTAATACAGGGATTTCTGTGAGGTTTTGCCAAAATATAATTTCCCTTAATCATCTTATAATAGTCTCAGGAAAAGCAATCTATAAGCAGATACTTAGGAAATTGTTTATGATACCATCTGGGAGCTTGAGAGGGTCGTTATTTTTGTTTCACATTCCTCAACAAAGTAAAGTAATTTGCAAAAGGTAATTACAGAATCTGAACTCTTTCTCAGGTTGTCTGACATTGTTCTTGTCTCCAACTCCTCCAGGGTGCTGTGCTAACTCCATCGATGGAGCACACTATGTCACTACAGCCTGCATCTATGATCAGCCCTCTGGCCCAACAGATGAGTCATCTGTCACTAGGCAGCACCGGCACAGTAGGTGGCAAATTAATATCATGCGTCTCAACCAACAGAGGAGAGTAAATTAATGCAGTCTGTATCTTCCCTATCAAGTTTCAGGCTGTGTGATCACAATGTGATCTTTCCTCCACATTGCCTTCCATAGTACACACTCAGGTATTTCTTGATTAATTGGTACACTGCATTCTCTTGGTACCTGTCCTTTACCAAAATACAGCATGCCCATGCGACCACATTGAGCTCTTAGAACCTATGCTGTTCATGACACTCTGACAAGACCTGTTCTAACCAACTAAAAGATGAAAGTGATAAACAGTGGTAAAGGCAGGGAATTTTTTACTTATTTCTTTGTTTATGGGATTTAGGAACATGTAATCACAATCATATTGATTCATTTCCCCCCAAAGGCCAGGTATGTTAGTTGGTTATTGAGGTTAAGCTGGTACCAAACTGGTATCCAGCACTAACCGTGTTTAAATGGTAAGGTGGACAAAGGCTTTTAATTCAACCCATGTATGGTGGCTTGAAAGAACCAAGGGTTAGTGGATTATCTCCTTCAGTATTCACAACCAGCAGCAGTTTCTTTTAAATGCCAAGCCAGGGCCACACATGACCATTGAGATTGACTAGAAAGCTCTCTTGCCTTTGCGAAAGCATGGCTGTCAGCATCAGGAAAGCAAGGCTCCATCTCCTGTTCTGCAGTGACCTGTTAAAGATTCAGCCAGTCATTATCCACCCCCGGGGTCTACATCTCTAGAAGCAATACTCTAGCCAGATACAAATTCTAATAAGGTCCTTTGAGGAGAGATACTCAAAAATAACACAGAAGTAATACTAAAGTATTGAGAAGAAAAACCCTTAATGTGCTTCTTTGTTAAGAAGTTCAAAAAGAGGTGGGATTTCTAGTTTGGTACATTCCAAAAGTAGAAAACATTCACTTTGCCTTCCATGTGACATAGTTCTGTACACTAATTAAGCTTTGAGGTAGCCTGTTTAAATTCTTCTTTGAGACGTCCAGATACTTACTTTGCATCCCACCTCAAAATTCGCCAACTACTCAGAATTTGGCATGGCTTGTCATTACCAGCCTGACTGCATTCTTCTTTTCAGTACATGCCTGCGACGTCAGCTATCCAAGGAGCCTACCTGCCACAGTATGCACATGTGCAGACAGCTGCAGTTCCTGTTGAGGTTGGTATACACCATCCAGTGGTCATTATGGCAACGAATGGTTTTGGAAATGGGTCAGTTAAACTCAAAACTCAATCAGAAGTCAAACAGCTAGATAAAAAATTTGGTTTCAGAGGGAGAATATATCTAGAATATTATTTTCACCCATGAAGTGTAATTCTCTGCATACATATTAGTGTGGTAACACTGGGCTGCACTCCCAGGACTTGCAGAAATATCTTCTGAGCTTAAAGCACATTTCATACCTCTTCAGAGCTCTATTTCTTCTCCTATAAAGTGATACTTTATAGGCAAATTAAGATAAAACTGAAATTTTAGTCCCCATACTAAATACTGTATCAATAATAGCAATTACCAAAAAAAAAAAAAAAATCAGATAAAAGGAAAATAATGGGAAGGAAGAACAAACCATACCTGTTTTCATAAAGGATGTTAGTATAGCCAAATAATTTGTTCTTGTTATGAATGATGAATTATGATTGGACAGAAAGCATAGCATTTTCCCAACAAAGTACCCATAAAATTCAAAGTAAATTCAACCTAACCCACAGATTCCAAATCCAGAAAGGGCCATAGGACTGTGGCTTGTTATTCTATTTTTTTTTCCCTTGTCTCTTTTTGCTTGATTGGTTTAAATTTGTGCAGTTGTGAACAACCACAGATACCAAAGTCCAAAATTCCTTATCTGTAATTCTGAAATCCAAAAATTTCTGAGAATAAAAATTGTCTTTGTAACTCCTTTAGTGAAAAACCTGATCTATGGCAAAACCTGACATAGATGTTGTAAAACGAATTCCTTATCCCACTCACTGAAATATTTACGCATTTCAGTGTAGAATAATAATGTGTTTATGAGGTGCAGCCCCAGACCCCATTTGTATTATTATTATATATATTATATGATATACAGCACATATGTAACTTTTTTTTCAGATTCTGAAGTCTAAAAATGCTGAATTCCAAATTGTATCTGGCCCCAAGGGTTTAGGATAAGAGTTTTGTTTGATAAATTTTGCTTAGTAAGGATAGACAAGATACAAAGTTGAGATGGAAGGTTCTTTGGGTCTGTTACACATTTCAACCACTTAGAGAACTGATTAACCTTGAAAGCTCTGCATGACAAGAAGAAATTAACTTTCAAGAGTCCTTGTTTTAAGGTGTGTGCAGCTGGGGTCAGTCAGGCCTAGGTAGCAGAATTTGGATTTAATATGACTCATCTGTTGTGCTTTGTTGTAGGAGGCAAGTGGTCAGCAGCAGGTGGCTGTAGAGACATCTAATGAGCATTCTCCATATACCTTTCAACCCAATAAGTAACTGTGAGGTATGTGGGAAGGGTCCTTATAACTACAAGACTCAAATCAAGGAAATTCTATGGTTCTTTTACAAAAATGGTACTTAGAGTAAATCAGAGATGCTATCCAAATTGACTTAGTCACACTGCTTTAATCGTAGGGAAGGAATTCAGTGATGTTAAAATATTAAAATCAGTGATTTGTGGATTTGCAGATTAATAATCATCTAAAAAGAACAAAGCCTTAAATTAATAGTCAGATGTACAAATGTAGTACCCCTAAAGTCTCTAACACATCAGAGGACATCAGGTACAAAAATTTGATGTCCTATATCAAATTTTTTTGATATAACAAAACATATCCTATATCATATTGCTTTAATGCAAACTGAAGAAAATGCAGTATACTTTGTTGCTTAATCTACCATTCTGAGATTAGCAGTATCTTGCCTCTGAATATGATGTCAGTACTCTTGGATTGAGAGATTGTTTTCTCAGCTCTCACTTCATCCACAAGTCTCAGAAGTTTCTATTTTACCATGCAGGTTGCAATAAAATAACTGTGTGGGATTTAGAGCATCCTAAAGTTTCTGGATTATCCTGGCCACAATATGTAGGTTGATTTCATAAGGTCACCCTTAATCTTTAGAGACCTACATGCAGTTGGCTCTGGTTAACTTTGAGGAGAAAGTATTTAACGTTGAGAATAAAGTATTTCCTTGAAAAGCAGACTTGAGGCACAGAAGGTGAGCCTTATTTTTAGAGTTTGCATTTATTAGTCTACGAGTACCCCCACCAGTAATGAGTACAGCCTTTTTCAAACACACGTCTTTAAAATAAAAGGTTAGGAAGCTCCATGGTGGATTATGTGAACCCTAAAGATCATTTATCTTTTCTCTTATTTTCCTCCTACAGATGTACAGAAGAGTGTTCTTACATGAAGAAGGGTGTGAAGGCTGAACAATCATGGATTTTTCTGATCAATTGTGCTTTAGGAAATTATTGACAGTTTTGCACAGGTTCTTGAAAACGTTATTTATAATGAAATCAACTAAAACTATTTTTGCTATAAGTTCTATAAGGTGCATAAAACCCTTAAATTCATCTAGTAGCTGTTCCCCTGAACAGGTTTATTTTAGTAAAAAACAAAAAAAAAAAACAAAAACAAAACAAAAGATTTTTATCAAATGTTATGATGCAAAAAAAGAAAAAAAAAAACTTCAATTTTCTGGGTGTGCACAAAGACCATGAAGACTTATCCAAGTGCATGACCAGATTTTTGTGGTTTTGTTCATTTTCTGTTTTAATTTGTGTTTTTTTTTTTTTAAGCTGTATGAAATGGGCTTACTGAAGTTTAACTAGTCCGACTTCACCCACGGTGTTCTGTGCTTGCAGTGCGAGTGTTGTCTTCAGTGTCGCTGTCAGTGTCTCTCTCCTTAGCTCTCCGTTTTTCTTTCAACATAGTATGAAGTGTCTTATCCTTTTCTATGAATTCCAATTTGCCTTAAATCTTTTGATGCTGTAGCTGTTTCGGTAAAAAGTTAGTTCAAACTAATGATGTAGAACGCTTTGACCAAATGAGCTGGTCTATTATGCCTTGTAAAACAGCAGCATAGGGCTTTTAAAAGGTAGTCAATAAAAAGTTGCTGAAATTTTGGCTTTTTTAAATACGTAGTAGGTGTTTTTAATGATTTTTCACATAATGTGTAAGGTAGTGAAATGCAAGAAGGGAAAAAAATGTTTTGTGTGAAACACATTTTCTGACTGGGGAACTTTTAATAGGGTAAATTGTTTGTAAGGCTGTATGCCAACAGTTTCCTCTGATAGTTTGACTGATTTAGGATATCTGCTGTATGATGCAATGTAAAGTCTTTTTTGCCTTTTTTCAGGAAAAAAAAACTAACTTGATGTTCTAGATTTAGTGTAGGTAGCATTGGGAATGGGGGTGGGGGGCGGGGGAGGGGAGTCACTGAATGTTTTGTCCTTCCTTTATACTAATGATAGTGCTTAAGAGTGAGAATTAATGCCTGAGATCTGGCAAATCGAAAAAAAAGGAAAAAAGAAAAAAAAAACACAACGTTGCTATTGCAACTAAATTGCAAAAGCTAAAAGTAAGGATTTATCTTCAAACATAAGCTGAGATGTGAATAGAAGGAAAATGATTGGCTACTAGCTCTCTCTCTCTCTCTATTAGGTAAATTTAAAAAGTAAAAATGACTTGGCACTTTTAAAGGTAACTTCACCAAAGACCGAAGAGCCAGTAACCAGTAGCTCCAACTTGTCTCAGCATCACATCTTCTGTGCTCTTTATTTTGCCGGACCAGTTTGCGGTTAGGAGAATGTGCCTTTTTTGTACCTTTGCATTTAGGTTTTATAATTTTAATTGATGTATGGACACACACAAACAAACAAAAAAGCATGAAGGAAGATTTGGATCCAAGCAGTGCCACACTTTACATCATCACTACAAGTGTTAAGTGTAAAGAAAAATCAATTTTGAAACTATGAAATTCCTGATCCGTAAATACACAGTTATTTCTACTTTAGTACATATAAGATAATCCACTGTTATTAAAGCTCTTTTATTAAGACAATTGCATACGTTTTAAAAGCAATGATAAATTAAGTTGTCTTCCAAAACTGTGTACTTGTCTGGTCAACTGTGTATGATCAGTTATCTACCTCAGAGTCTTATTTTCTTTTGTGCTGGGACAGGTTGCTGGCCCTCCCTGTTTCCACAGACCAAATCCTCCTAGCTCAGGAGCTAGGGCTAAGCAGTTATTTCTTTCGAGTATTTTTTAGTTCTTAAATTTTATGCTTGTATTTGATTATAGATGTCAGTGACATTTCATAGTTTCAAAAGTCCTTGCTGCTCTGAGAAGTGTAGATTCTAGTGAAAATTACATAGTCATAAGAGAAATGTGTTTTTGTTTTTGTTTTTGTTTCCTTTTTTAAAGTTGTGGTATTATTGGTTCTATGCTCCCTGGAATATTACTGCTTTGTGAAAGTCCAGACTGAACGCAGCACCCTCCCTGTACCTAGTACGTTTATAAACCTGGGTCGCTCACTACTTGATATTTTTGCATTAGTTAAGACAGAAATTTGATAGCTCAGTTAGAGGGGAGGGAAAATCTGCTGCTAGAAGTGTCTGAACTAAGTGCCATACTCGTCTGGGTAAGATTTGGGAAACATAACCTCTGTACATAAAAAAAAAAAATCAGTTAAACATCACATAGTAGACAGCCATTAAATTATAAAAAAAATTAATTTATGAAGAAAGACCTTTTGTACAGATTGAAAAAAAAGATTTTCATAGAGATATCTATATGATCAAGAGAGTTAATTTTTTATTTTTGTTTTACTAGTGCCACAAACTTGCCAGTGGTAACTTATTTGTCCGGTTCAAGATAACTCTGTAGTTTTGTTTCCTAGGACTTGTTGTTAAACGCCAAAAGACATTTTTGAACTGTACATTTGATCAGATTGTTAGCTTTTTCTGTTTTATTTCTTTTGAGAACCTTTGAATAAAAAACATCTGAAATTTTATGTTTCCTGTCAATTTTTTTAGGATAGATTGAATGTATACCAGAATTTCATTTCATTTTTTTATGTCTTCAGCTCCATAGATTGGTTTGAAAATGAGTTGAGAAGGATGTCAGACTCAATACGTACTCCAAAGACATTTTCTTGAAATGTCTTATCACTGCTTTTTTTTTTTTAAATCCATGTATCCTGACCAGAAACGTCAACCACCAGTTCTCCACATTTCATCTCAGCAAAAGTCCAGCCCAAAATACCACCATTGATTGGTCTATTCTTCAAGACTAAGGAATCAGGCCCCTTTCCTTCCTCCTTCCTACTGCTACCCTTTTCACTGTCACTGTTTGTCAGTGCCCTCATCAGCAAGGCAGACTGCACAAAAAGTCTCCCAGCCATGGCATGGATGTGGGTAAGGATTGCGAGATAAGCTCATCCATGGCTTTGTGGCCATGGGCATCTGCAGGAGTGCCCTTGTTTGGCTGTCCCCAATAAGAAGCCCCTATACAGCACTCACGGAGAACAACCCTCTGTAAATCCATTGGCCTGCTTCACAAGAAGGAAGGATTTAGTACCGTAGATCTCCTTTTTCCCCAAGTGGATGAAATGTTTTAGTGCCATTGCACAGTGTTTATTTTTAGCTTCCTAATGACTGTGTCATGGTAGTATAAGGAGTAAGCAAGAAAAATACTCACTATGCTCCATTCCTGTTTCCCTCCCCTGTCCTGCGGATGGAGCTTATTATGAATTAGTTAAGTGAGGTTAGAGCATTTTACTTGCCAGACCCTAGGAAGTCCTGGTAGTCCTTGGCAATTTCAAAAAAAAGGAAGCAGGTTCCTCAAAGGATAACCAGTGCTTCAGAGCTGTAGATGCTGGGGCAGGATGGAGGCATGGCCTCTGAGACCAGCTGCTCAGAACAGCGGCCCTGTGGCCTCCTGTGTCCCAGCCTCACAGTTCTTTCATATGAGGACACCAAAGACAGTAAAGCGAGAACTGCAAACAGGCTGCCGGGCGCCTTAGGTTTAGTTAACTCTATCTTTGTTCTCATATTTTAAGAAAGCTTATGTCACTGGAGCCCTCGGGCATGAACGTTAACTGCATCATATACTGAAATTATTTTCTATTGTGTATAATTACACGGAAAGGCTTTCTCAAGAGCACCTCTTCTACGTAAACGAAATGATCCACTATTTTCAGAGGAAACTCTAACTTTAAGGAATTGTGGTATCTGGGGATAAATCCCACCTTGCTAAAAGGCTGTGTTTACTCAGATCATCCGAGCCATAATTTCCTCTGTATCTGAGCCAGGCTGAGACCCGGAAATGGAGGCAGAACTCTTTTAGGAGGGAGGGAAGAAGGTATGGCAACTGCTCCCTGGTATGCATACTTCATCTTTCATCTTGGTGGGGGTGAGGGAGACAAGGGGGGAGTCCTGGGAGCCACGTTCCCATTCAAGGCCCCACCGCAGCCCTGCTGCGGAAGGGTGCTAGGTGCGTCCACTGGCGCCTAAATTCCAGCTCCTCTGGAATTCCACAAATTCTGGTTAAAAAGTCACGTGGCAGAAGGCAGTGCCTCCCAGCCTCTGGAGTGTCCCATTCAATGTTAAGATCTGACCGGTTATATCTTCAGTCCACTAGGTTAGCCATAAGTGGAAAAGACCCAGCAACCCTGGAGCGAAGATCGGAACTGTCTCAAACCTGCCCTTGGGCAAAAAGCCTCAGAAAATGGAAAGGAGGATGAGAAAGGGACAAGTCCGGATGGAACTCAGGGTTTAATAAAAGCCGCGGGCCGGTTCTTCCCCTGAAATACCAGAGTGATGAACTAACCCCCCGGCCGCCCCCGCGGGATGGCGGCCACGTGCGGCTCGGGCTGCGGGGGGCGCCCGCGAGTCCCCGCAGGGCCCTCTGCGCACAGCTGGGAGGAGCGCCGCGCGCCCTGCCCTGGGGAGTGGATCCACTCCGCGGGGCAATGGAATTCCAATTCCGCAAAATGGCTCCAGAGCTCTCGGTCTTTGTAGGATAAGAAAATGTTTTAGCTTGAACCACCAGAGGGAGGATTCCCCCCACCACCACCACCGACCTTCAACCGTGAGCCCTAAAGAAGAGACACAAGCGAGGACCTTGGAGGCGGGACCGTTTGTGGATAGTTAGAATCTCAAGAAACAGACCCCCGGGGATGACAGGGTGGGAGTTATTGACTTTGGGGTTAACTGCAAAAACCGAAGCACAGAATTACCCACCCAGGGCTGGCAGCTACCCGGTCTTTGTGAGCATTATGGCTCAGATGGGAGAGCGACTTAACTCTGACTTTTAAGGCTCAAGGCAGGGGCGAGGAGGGAGCTGAGAGCTTGCTCAGACCACGTGACTCCGAGCCATAAGAAAGAGCTGGCTGGTCTCTGGGCTGCTCAAAATTGAAAACAGACGGCTTTGGAGTATAAACAAAGTTTAATGCTATCATTCATCTAAAAAAAAATGTGACTCTGGGAGGCTGAGATTTGATGTAGGTTTTTCATTTCCATTCCATGCACACAAGAGACAGACCTGAGACTGTATCTCATGACATCCCTAACGTCACCTCCCCGGCTCCAGCACCTCCCTCACTTGGCTCCCCAACTCACCAGGAGTTCTGCATCCTTTTGGAACAGCTCTTAAACTTGTTTAAGCCATCAAAACCGCATTTCTGTAATTCCCACCTACCAGCCTTAGTTCTGCCACCTGGGATGCCACAGACTGTCAATCATCACGTTTGGAAAACTTCTTTCTCATCCACAGATTCTCTCTTGTTGGGTTGAGCAGCCCCTGTAGCTTTAACTGTTCCTCATCAGATCTGGTTTTCTTTTTCCATGCCAGCAGCTCACCCTCCTCCAAATGCAAACCCAGTACCCAAGAAACAGCCTGAGACTTCACCCCTCTCTCTTGCCCAGCCCTGTCCTTCAGGGTTTCTTGACACACCACAATTCTTAGAGCTTGTAGTCAATTACAATCCCTAACTTGTTTTATTTTTTAAATCACAGTAATTAACTATGAAAAAAACATGCAATGGAATATGATATATTCATTGTTAAATGAAGGCATGTTGACATGAAAAGTGCTCAGGTTATAAGGTCAATGAAAAGCATTGGGTATAGAGCTGTCAGTATAATATGGCCATAATTATGAAGCAATATTTAAGTATAAAAGACATGAAGAAGGTACTTCAATGTGCTTAGCGCTGGGTGGGAGCATAATGGAAAAGTTTGTATTTCCTCATATTGTTCTGGGTTTTTCTATTTATCTACAATGAAAACATCTTATAATCAGAAAACATCTTATAATCGTCCCCATAATCGTTTCTGATTATAAATAAACATAAAAAAGAAAAAACAACAAAATAATACAGAAGAACACAAAAAATAAAATAAGAAACAGAACTAAAAAAATAGGAATGTTGTCAGAGCATCCTGAAATTATACAAGCCATTAAGCTCATTATATTCCAATTCAGCAAATGTTGATTAATTTTTGTTTGTTTGTTTAAAAGATATTTGTACCAGATGGTGACAACATGCAAAAAAGTCATAATATGGTTCCAGTCCTACAAGAACTTAGGTTTGCAAAGAAAAGTAAACAAAAGTAAAATCTAAACAAAGAGCTTTGAGAGATATGTGAGGGGGCCAAGTTGACATAAACACTTTCTCCTGAGCGTCTTGTCATTTCCACATTCCCCGCCAGTTTCTTTTCTACTGATCAGGATTCACTCCAGGGTAGCAATTTGCCCCACTGTTTCCTCTGCTTTTCATGAGATGGAATTGCCAGCCAATCAAAGGGAGACTGGTAGCTCTGCTCTTGCTGGAGGAGACATAGAGCAGAAACCTAGAAACTTGACATTCCCTTGTCAGTCCAGCTCTGATTGTACTGGAATGTGTAACAAAAAAGCAGCATCTTTTTAATTTTTTTTTAAGTCAAGTAGGATGTAGGATACTTTCCAAATGGCATTATTTTGACTTCTTGTACCCTCAGTCAAATGTTCTCCAGATACCAGGTTGTAGATTTGCAGACACCCGTGAACTGTTCTGACACCCTCCAATATATCTTGAGAACTCTTTTGTTACTTTTTCCCAGAAATGTAAGCAGGAATCCCATCATATCCACTTTATTACACATGGTGCTTTGATACATGCCAAAAGCCCCAGATAGCATTCCTGACTGCTTTGCCTTTTATTTTCTTCTAAGGAATACTGAAGAATTTGTTTCATTAGTGGTTATGCATAATTTTCCCCCTAACATGTATTTCATTTTATAGAGAAGATTTTCTGTTTCTTTCAACTTCCACTCTTCCAACTATTTGCCGGTCTGTCTCTTCACTCAATCACAGCCAAAAGACTAAGAAGTAAACTCTTTATTAGTACTTCTTTTACAAGGATTGAGGCAACTTACAGGAAACACGATAAAAAAGAAATTTAAAAATGAGAGCTCAGAGGGCCACAGTGAAGAGAGTGGTAAAAGGGAGCACGGAATGCAGCTCTGCACAATAAAAAGACTTCACTGTCACTACAGTTGAATTTCAGTGGTTATGAGTTTCCTGGCAGCCTCAGGGAAAAAGGACGAGTTTAAACTCTTATTGAAGAAGGGAGCAAAACATACCAGATCCTCCGGAGGAAGACAGGATACTTGCTTTGTATAGGAGCCCCTGAGGAAGGTGCTGGGCACTGTTCTCCACCACATTTCTCTGCTGACACCATGACAGTTTCCCAGGTAGGGCCCATCAATGACAGCCAAAGGCAGCAAGTCAAAGTACCACTCCATAAAGTGATTCTGGGGAGACTCTACACTTGGAATGGGTGTTCTGAGTCTCATGTCTGTGTCCTTGTGTGATGACTGCTCCCACCTCCTAGAGTCCCCCCTCTTCCAGAGGCAGTTTGCTCTGACTCTGAGGGACAAAATCTGTCCTGCACAAACATGCCAGATCCTCCTTCCACTTCCACAGTCAAATGGAAAAAAAGATGATGCAAGCCACAAGTCCTCCTGCCGCTTATGAATCACTTCTAGCGACACCTAAGACACGGCCAGTTTCTTCCATTCCACCAGAAGCAGCAGCGAGGAGCTGACTGGGCCCCTGCTGGCTTCGGTGTCGGGAAATGGCGCCCCTGAGTCGGGAAGTGGGATAATGGCATTTTCAATAACCTAACACTGTGGCTTTCCAAGGGCTCTTACAAATAACAGTATTTCTCTCTTTTTCCATCAGGAAACCTCTGAGAGGTCAGGGGGCCCCAGGGATGCTGCAGCATAACCCAATGTGGCCTACTATAAACACAAAATGTCTGGATTCTCATGCTTGCTTCTAATTAATGTGAATTTTGTACACTCATTACATATCTTTTTCCTTCTCCCCACAGTGATTGGGACTTTTTAACTTAAAAAAAATTTTTGAAACACAAAAGTTGCAGAAACAGAACAAAGAAATTTAATCTTGATTGACTTGAGAGTAAAAATGGGGACACAATGCCCCATTACCCTGAATACCTGAGTGCCTCTCCTGCAAACACTGACGTTCTAGTGTAGGGCTATAGTCTAGCCATTAGCACTGGGGGAGTAACATTGACTCATTGCCACCCTCTCCTCCTCAGGCTCCAGTCAAGTTTCACCACTTGTTCCAGTTATGTCCCTCTAAAAGCAAAAAGATCCAGTTGAAATAAGGCATTGCATTTAATTGCCACGTCTCTTCAGTTTCCCTCTGTCAGAAATAATTCCTCAGTCTTTCTTTAACTGTCATGACTTTGAAACAATTCAAGATCCTAGGCCAGTTATTTTGCAGTGTCCTCAGAGTGGTTTGTTTGAATTTGCCTTGTGGTCCTGCACCTTTAGCAAAAATGTACCAGAGGGAAGCTATGTTCTCCTTGCTGCATCCCATCAGGTGGTATGTGCTTTCAATTTGTCCCATTACTGATGATGTTCCCTCTGATCACTTGATTAGAGGTGGTGTCTGCCAGGCTTCTCCACTGTGAAATTACTCTCGCCCACTTTATAATTAATAAATAGTTTGCAGAGGTGCTTTGAGAGTGTGGGAATATCCTGAACTCCCTTCAACTTCTAATTTATTCCTTTACTTATTTAAATCAGGAGGGACTCAGTAATAGGGTAATAATCTATTACATCATTATTTGTTTTGGTTCTCAAATTGTCTGCATGTGGCCAGCAGGAACCCATCCAAGCCAGCTTTTGTGTTTTTAAGACATGTTCCTCTTATTCTTTGAGCACTTACTGGCACCACACGGTGCCCCAGGCTCAGCTTGTACTTTTCCTGCCCTAGAACTGGAATAAGCCATTTCTCTAAAGAGCCCTGTTCCTTTAAATGGAGAATGGTATTTAGAAGCCAAGATCTAGGTACTAGGTGTACTCTTTGCTATTGCAGTGTCACTGTTCCCAAGCCCTGTCAGTGGACAGAGTTAGGAAGTATATATGTGTGTGTGTGTGTGTGTGTGTGTGTGTGTGTGTGTGTGTGTGCATACACACAGATGTTTACATCGTATTTTCTATATTTAAATTTTGAGAGCCATGGGTATGTACCTCCATACCTATTTCCAATCCAATGCCACGGGGTTCATTTTCGCTCTCTATATTTGTAATTCCCTTTCCAATTGTGAGAAACGTGGCTGCCAATATCCTTGCTATATTTACTTATTGATTCATCTCCGTCTCTAACCAATCTCCCATCTCTGAGGTTACCTGTGTGGATGCTGTAGCCTTTCTCACCCTGCTTGGGCTCAATACTGCGCTCTGTGAGTGGGTCTGGGGGTGGTGAGGAAGTTGTTTTCCCCCCTACTCCCTCAGGAAACAGGATTAATTCTAAGGGACCATCCCTTTGAGATGCCGTAAATGTGCCCCCATGAAATCTGCTTCCCTTTCATCACCCTCTGGAGCATGGTGAATAGTTTGAAGCGGAATTGAAGAACAGAAATGGTGTGGAAATGGGAGATTCAGCAAGGAAATGTAACGAAAAGAAATGACGGCAGAAACAGAGAGGGAGAAAGTAGAAAAGACAATAAGAAAGGGAGATACATAGGAATATGAATATAAGTAAGAAAGTTAGAAGGAAGAAGACTGCATAAAATGCACTCTGTTAGGGAAGTGCCTGAAACTGTAGAGCTGTGTTCCAGTAACCGTGTTTCGTGAAGATGATTGTATAATGATACAGCTTTTGCAGTGTAACTGTGTGATTGTGAAAACCTTGTGTCTGATGCTCCTTTTATCTACAGTATGGACAGATGAGTAAAAAATATGGATAAAAATAAACAAATAATAGGGGGAACAAATGTTAAAATAAATTGAGTAGACTGAAATACTAGTGATCAATGAAAGGGAGTGGTAACGGGTATAGGAAAAAAAATAGGGGGAACAAAGGTTAAAATGTACTGGGTAGATAGAAGTGCTGGTGGTCAATGAGAGGGAGGGGTGAGGGGTATGGTATGTATGAGTCTTTTCTTTTCTTTTCTGGAGTGATGCAAATATAAGAAATGATCTGGTAGTTGTATCGGGGCACAACTGTGAAAAGAGGGCACCGGGTCTGGGTAGGCAAGAACGCATGCAGGTCTCGGGTTGGGTGCCCTGGCGCCTTGGTTTGCTTTAGTGGCTTCCATGGACACCCAGGGCAGCGGTGGACCTGACCGGGATTTGAGCGAAGGCTGCGGCTGCTGCCAGGCCGGGCGCTCACCGTCACCCCAGTCCCCGGGGCTCCCACCCCGCAGCCTCAGCCATTCCCCTCCCAGTCCTGGCAGGGGCTGTCCTGGGCCTCACACGGTCTCCGCCCTTAGAGCCCAAAGAGCAGCTGCGCTTGCCTGAGGTTGCCGCTGCCCGAGTGGGGTGGGGGACACCTCCCTAATGACCTTTCAGTCCTCATTCGACAGGACCAGTGTGGGCGGTGGGAGGTGTAGGTGGGGCGTCCGGAAGCTGAGGCTCAGGTGGTGCCTGTTTGTCTTCCTGCTTCCCCGCGTTGAGACGTTAAGACCATGTCTCAGTCTTCACTGAGTCCTCCCTTTTGCTCAGCGCCGTTCTAGTCGGTTCCTCACACACGTTACGCAGCTAACCTGCCACCTACCCAAACAGCAGCTTTGCTTCAGGCTGGGAGAGAAGCACCTCGTTCGTCGAGCTCGTTACTGCCCTCTGCCGGAAAACCCGCGGAACGACCACCCAAATCCTCGCCGCCCGGGAGCGCGGCCCCTGCGGTTGCTCTGTGCTCAGCTTTCACACTGTAAACTGAGGTCTCTTTGATTGATGGATAAATACAACCCAATACTTATACTAAATCTCATGTTTGCCAATAATTTCAAAGGCTTAAAATGGGGTTACCAGAAGTGTTAACAAGGAACATTATCTAAATTAACATTAATTACGCCCTTTAGGTGGAAACTCCACGGGGCGGTGGGATGGTTGAAGTTCAGGTCGGGTCAGTCTGCCAGCAGAAGGGGCTTGACTGACCTAGTAAAGCAGCCAGTAATAGATTTGAATTTTGCCATAGCTTAATGGTTTTGTCCCCCATGTGGAACTAGAAGGCTGCCAGTTTGCAGACTATAGCTGACGCAACATCAAAATGTCTCCTTTCGAGTTGTTTGTGGTGGGAGAGGACGAAGAGAATTGGCAGCGTGTTGACCATCAGTCAGAGTCCGAGATGATAAGGGCTCCTGCGTGGTCAATTTGGCTGACAAGGGCAAATGGGCAGCTTGCCAAGCTACGCACCAAAAAGACAGCTCACTCCAGAGAGAGGCAGCTTTTTCTAATGCGGCTGCCCACCAGGGATGCCTTTTTCTAATTCTCACAAGAGGTCTTACAGTCTATTGCTGTGCAAGATACTCAAACTGCTGCCACAAACCTGAGCCTGGTAACACCATTTCTCTGAAACTGACATCCCTTGTGCAATCCACAAAGCCACAAACCTGGCTTATTCTTTAAAAAAATGTTTATTGTGGTAACATATTTGCAACATAACATTTTTCCATTTTAACCTCTTCAAAATATACAATTCAAAGTTTTATTTACATTCACAATGGATGGGAGGCATCCATGACCAAGCGTTTTCCATCACCCTATACAGAAACCCTGTACCCATTAAGGCTTAACTCCCCATTTCCCGTCCCTATCTCCTGGTACCTTGTAATCTTCCTTTTTGTCTCTATGAATTTGTATATTCTTGTTATTTCATTTAAGTGAGATCCTACCATGTTCGTCTTTTTTTGCTCAGCTTATTTCACTCAACATAATGTCTCCAAGGTTCATACATGTTGTCTATGAAGCAGAACTTCAATTCTCTTAGGATTGAATAATATTCCATTGTGTGTATATGCCTTTCTTTGTTTATCAATTGAGAGGATTTGGCTTCCTTGTCAAAAATCAATGGGCCATTTATGTGAAGATTTATTTCTGAACTTTTAATTTTGTTCCATTCGTCTATATGTCTGTCCTTGAGCCAGTACCACACTGTTTTGATTACTGTAGCTATGTAATATGTTTTGAAATTGTGAAGTGCGAGTCCTCCAATTTTGGTCTTCTTTTTCAAGATGATTTTGGCTTTTCATGATCTTTCCTTCTTATGTTAAATCATTCATAACCCTGTAGGTCAATAAAATCTATTTTCTAAATTCAGCACAGTGACTTTGTGAACTGGATATTCTGCTTGTCCCTCCAGATTACTCCTTTCCCCTTTCTATTTCCAAGTAAACTGACTTTTAAGGGTTGCATCAAATGGGCTCTCTTGTCTCTGACTTCCACTTGGGTTTGGCCAATGGGAGGTACTGGCAGAAGACTAGTTGGAGGAAAGAACTGTTAAGGTATTTATTCCCCATGCTCCTTCCCTGTCAGATTGGCAATGTCCCTCTATAAACGTCACAAATCCATTCCATGCTCCCTCTCCTATAGCTACAGTTCTCTCCCTGGGTTTGGGTCACTGCTTCCTCTCACCTTCCCTCTGCAGTTTTATAGAAGGAAGTAAGGGTTCCCTGCACTTGCTTCTCAATCCCATGTTCGTTTCCTTTAACCCTGCCTGCATTGTTAAACTCCTTTATTAAACTCTCAGTTATCCACTTAGAGAGCACCAGATGTTATTGTCAGGAATTTAGACTGATAACACTTGTTTCCTGACAATTGGCCTGACCTGCTCCTAAAATGTAATCTCACCTAGCAGAGACAAACCAGAAGGCTTTATCAAGTGAGTGCCCTTCTGCTGCATTACTGTGTAAAATACATTTTCTAAAATCTCCCATGATGACAAGAAGCTACTGGATATATGCAATCCACTAGGTAGTTTTGCAAAAATCTGTCCAGCCACGTAACCTTTCCATTTTACCAGTAACTGCTTTGAAAATGAGACTCATGCTATGGAGATTACACTTGAAAGTGAATGCTTAGAACTGCTTCCACCATTGTATACATCAGTTTTTTAAAGCAATGTTATCTCTATTAAAAATTCTGATATGTACAGATTTTGAAAAGTCTTTCAGATGTACAATTTCAAAGAGCTTTGAACCTGCACACACGAACTTACACATCCAAACCTGGGTACTGTGAGGCTTCCTTGCCCTCTGGCTTTCTCTGGGATGGCCAATGGTAAGCACCTTTTTATTAGATTATAAGAGCAAGTGATTGACCCTAAGGAGGGTGGAAATTTACTAGTAAACATTCAACAGAAACTTTGCATGGATGGTGAATGAGTCACGAATTAGTATTTACTGCGAAAAATGCACTTCTTGCATCATCTTTGTAGATTGTTTTTATCCCTGATGGTCAATCAAACCTGGTATCAAAATAAACTGCTCTTACAAGCAGATTTTTTAATCATATCACAGTTTTAAAACAACATTTTCAAGTGAAACATATCCAGTTAGTCACATATAAATATAAAATGAGCTTACAACATTAATAGCATAGTAAAAGCAAAGAGGGGTTTTTCTATTATCAATAAAAGAAAGAACTTAAAATTATTTCATCTTTTAAAATTTTCTCTTTTATGTGTTTTTAGCTAATATAATATGTAAGTTCAACAGTACATGTATACAATTTATAAATAAAGGACAAATATTGAGAGAAAGTGATTTAAAATCTCTTACTGATTCTAGTGAGCCATTCATTCATAAAGTTTGGAGACCACTGAGCATTCAAAAATAAGAGGTTGCACAAAGTCTACAGTTCGCAGACTCTTAGAAATTCAGGTCCCCAAATTCTGTCTTTTTCAAACTGACTTCAGAGGAAGCAAAGGGGTGGGTTGGGGAAATAAAAGAATGCTGCAAAGGAAGGAACAGCCAGACCCACAAAGCTTCTCCCATTAGGCAGAATAGTAGGCACATTTGGTTGAACCACTACCTCTCCGAAAGCTTTGGAAAGATTTGGAATGTAGTAGGAGGTCGATGGGACCATCTACTAGTAAAAAAAAAAAAAAGAAGAAACCAAATGAAAGCCTTCCAAAGGCAATGGGGGGCAAAACAGAGGGTCAGCAGCGGACAGCCAGCTTGCCGATCTCCGTTGTCCCTACGTGCATTCCTCAGTGTCACGAGGCCATGAGCCTGGGGAATTAATGTTATCACAGCATATAATGTTTGGAGATGACAGGAAAGCACTCCAGTCACGTTGGAGAGAATAGCCATTTAGACTAGGCTGGGAGAAAAGACCCCTTAAGGCTCAGCTCAGCATGCCTTCTCCCTAATGCCGCCAGCAAAACAAGATTCCAGCTCCCGGCAACGTTTTAGAAGATAAGCATATTTATTGCCTGGCCTCTCAGACAAAAGGCTATGAAAATATATTGGCAGAGTAGAGCCGCAGCTACAAGGTTTGGTTTTGAAATCATAGCTGCTTTCCGTTATTGTTTTCTCCTCACTGATTAGGATTCAAATCTGGCTACAAAACAAAGGACCTGAAGAGATGGTCACTTCTCCACAAAGGCATCCTGCTTCTCCTAGTTTTTCTCCTTAAAGGCCCAGTGGATCCATATCATCCTCTCAGCACTGCGTGATGCACGGAAGCAGTTTCATCTCAGTGTGGAACCCCCTAAAGATCCTCTGGATGTTTAAAGTACCCAAACTTCTTAGTAATTATTTAAAAGGAGTCATGGATGGTGTTACCAAGACATTCTCTCTGCTTCCCTCCACTTAGCATGTCTTTGTAAAATAAATACTGGTTTTTATTGCTGTTGTTTGTTTTCGTTTTAAGGGGATTGTCTGGTTAGAGATTAAGGGGCTTTTGTAATCTAGGCCAGGTAAACCCCTCCTTGAGTTCCTTTATGCAGACCATCAGCCCCCAGCTCTCTCCCGGAGCCTCCTAAAAACCGGCACTCCAGCTGAATGGAACCTCAACTGCTGTGCCCCAAGCCAAATTCAGCAGATCCTACTGAATTTCTCAGTGGCCTCCAAGCTGGGTTTTTCCTTTGTACCACTGCAGAGGGAGAAGTTTACGTGGTCCGTATTCCTTCTCCCAAGAGGATACCCAATTGGATACCTGGGGCACCCACCACCTCCATCTGGGTTGTATTTGTCATTTGCTCCACACATCACGTGCCAACCTGTTGCAGAGCCTGATTTCTTACTATAAAGAAAGAAGCACATACTTTTAGTCTGTTCAGCTGTGTTGAGAAATGAAGGTGAGATCTTGACCCACTGCGGTCTGCCTACCGAATTCTAAATGCCAACAGGCTACTGAGCTTTGTGGCAGCCTTGTCCTTCATGTTTTGTAGCTTGGGAGCTAAGAGTGGAATTTTAACTATGAATTTCCTTGCATTTAATAGTCTAAAGTCAAAAGGCCACCTTCTGTCTTCAGATATGCACGAACAACTTCCACTGGAGTTACTTTTGTATATCTGAATTTAGTTAAAATTTTGCAACACTCGGGACTATTCAATGACATTCTTTTTCCTTTTTTTTTTAAATCTTTTTAATGTGCATGGGGAGGGTGTGCAACAATTAACTTTTTAAATTAATCAAAAGTATTCACTTTACTTGAGAAAATTTGTTTATTTTTTAGGGGGAAAAAGCCATTTGGACACTTTCCTCTCTAGGCCAGCTCATGTGTTCCATCTTTATACGTTAAAGACTCCTAAACCTTTTCAAGCTTGGAGGGCTAATTAGCCTAGACCCCTCCTGGTTATTTCAGGGGCAGCTGTGGCTGAGGGGGCACACAAGAGGCCTGAACTCAGGAGAAGGAGATCAAGTTCCAGCTCAGATAATAGCTGTGTGGACTCCAGCGAGTCGCTTAATCTTTCCCAGTATCTATTCATCTGGAAACCATTTACTTTGCAAGGTTACTGTGTGAATGAAAAAGATAATATATGTTAAATTTGTGTTTAAGAGTAGCTTGCCTGGTATATAAGCACAAGTGTTAACAAACAAACAAAAAACCAATAATGTTGGAGATAGTAAAGAGAAACAAAGTCACGCAATGGTGGAGAAATGAATTTGGTACTACTCTTTTGGAAAGCAACTGCAGTGCATATTGATAACATGTAACATTTAAAATTGCCCTCTTTGATCCAATAATTCCACATATGAGAATTTGCCATAGGTAATAAAAATAATAATAAGGGGCAAACTTCTATGTTAAAGATTTCCTTCATAGCATTTTTAAAATAATGGAATACGAATGGAAACAATCCAAATGTTCCACAAATAAGGGAATGGTTAAGCAAACTGCTATATGCTCATAACAGAATGATGCCTAGGTTGAATCTTATAATATTAGATGAAATGAAAATGGGTTCAAAATAAATATTCTGTATGACTACATCTTTGTAACAAAGCAACAAAAATCAAACATTTGAAAGGGCCAGAAGGAAATAGAACAAAATTTCCAACAGTAATGGTTGTAAAAAAACCCAAAGAAATACATCAGACAAAAAAACCTATCTGAACTTTTATCCCTCTCCGCATACCATACCTTATCCATAGATAGCACTCAGTACATATTAAATGAACTTTTACAAGTATTTTATCTTAGCTCTTAATGAACTAGAATGTTCTGTTCAACTAAATTTCCAAGTATCAAAGCTTTAACTTAATTAGCCTTCCACAAACAGTTTTGAAATATTTTCTTCCTGTAGTTTTATCTTATTTTCTTATCCAGATATCTATAAGATTGTCGATATTCAGGGACTAGCACATTTGGCATTTGGTCAGATAGCAAAAGCTTGGATTTAGCCATTGAGTGTCACAAGGCACAACATCAAAGGAATTTACAAACTGTTCCCCACATAGAGCCTGGTCCATGTCATTTGATCCCAAAGAATGCCGAGCAGTAGGTGATGCGTGGCCCACGCAGGATGGCCAATGTATACATTTCCATCAACAGGAGAACGGGTGAAGGACAACCAAGCGAGGGGCGGCGGGCTTAAGAGTAGACAGCCGTTTTCAGGGAAAGCTCGTCAGCATATCAGAGTGAATTATAAATAAAGCCTCATTAATTTACAGAAATAGAACAAAGCATCCCAAATAGGCAGCTGCTTGGGTATTTGGTTCCCTACCCCACCGGGAGTAACGTTTATCATCTTCAGATAAAAGCCAACTTTCACAGTTTTCTTTTGTGATAATATTATGAAATAACCATTTTGTGTTTCTAGCGTGTTCCGCAGGCTTCGCCACAGCTCCTTTGTGAGCAGAGGAGCGTTCTCAGCGCCCAGTGGAGTCATCCACCCAGGAAATAACAGATAGTCTGTTTTGGTGCAACCCACAAAGGAAATGAGTTTTGCAGAGAAGAGGAATATCTCTGTGGCAGAAATTAACTCAGTTCTTAAACTTCAAATGGAAGTGCTTCCTTGCATCTGAATTCACTTAAAAAAGCCAAAGAGCAAATGTGCCCCTCAATTAAAGGAAATAAAAGCCCCTTGAAGGCACATGGAATCACAAAATGTTCAAACTAAAAGGAATTTTAAAAACCTCCTTATACCCCTACCGTACACATACACGCATGCCCTTTATACATTTTATACATGAAACCGCTCAGGGAGGTTAAGGAACTTTTCCAAGATCACAGAGCCAGTAAATGTTAGAGCCAGGATTCAAACTCAGGTCTCCTGACTCCACCTCTGTTTCCTTGCCTCTTTACTACTAGTAGTTCATGTCCTGCAAACTGCTAAACCTTCACCAATATTGTTCACCAGATGCCCAAGGTACAGTGCAGCATGGTGGAAAATCCTTGGAGTCAGACTGGAGTTTAAATTCTGACTCTGTCACTTCCTAGTGTGTGACTTTGGACAAGTCAACCACTGTCTCTGAACCTCAGGCTCATCCATAAAGCAAAGACCATAAAGTTTGCCTCACTGTGCTTGTGAGAATTAAATGAGATAATGCACATCAAGTGCTGAGCAGACAAGGCACGTTGTGGAAACTCGATTGACAATATCTACCAGTATTCACTGCTTTCTTAGAGGCAGGCCCAAAGCCCTGAAATTTCATCCTCAGCTGTCTAGGAAGAGTATACTCCAAATAGTCTATCATTCTCAACAAAAACTGTGTGATGTCTCTGTCCTCGGCTGTGCCCAGCCAGAATAAATCTATTCCAATCTGGACCATTTAATACTTGGCCTCATTTTTTATACTAATCTCATCAGTTTTTATTAACATTTCCTGGTTTACCCAATCAAGCCATTTTTAGAGATCAGTGACTTGAAACCAAAGCTACCATTAAAATTGACATCTTGAAAATAACAGGACCCTTCTGAAATGTCAATATAAACATGATGAGAAGTGGATCGTTTGCTTGGATGCCAGCCCAACTGTAAACTCACTCAATCCTACTTTGGTGTATTAAAATCTATATGTGCTTAGTAACCAGCCACCCTGCCATCCACTAGGTTTGAATGTCCTTTATGGAATGAACTTGATCCTCCTGCTTTAATTCTGGTCTCACTCCAGAAAAACTAATGCTCTGGCATAGTTCTGCCATTTGTCAGCCAGAAGTCTGGTTACACATTTGCTCGTCAATCTAAACCTAACCTATTCTCATATGAGCACTTGGGGTTTCATGTAAATCAGCCAGGCGTTCTGTCATTCACGAGCAGTATCTCTCCCTAAGACTCTACCCCCATGCGCCTTCATGAAATATTTCACCATGTTTGTGGGAAAAATATTCAAATGAATGTGCTTTTTCAGGAATGGTGACACCAGAATGTTATAAATCTGTTTATTACCACAACAAGGATAAATGGTATTTCTGCCAAAGACTTTTGATAACGGGTGCAGTCATGCACCTCAACACTTTCTGAAATTAAAGGTCTGCCCTGAGAGGTAAGTAGTATAATGCATGACTAACAAATGCAAACCCAAATTTGGGAACTGAGTTTTCCTTGTCAATGTAATTTATAGTTTCCAACAGATGCTGCCTTAGAAAGTTCATAATGTAATTTCTACTAATAATCACCTGGATATTAATGTTCAGGTGAATCTGACCCTGAGGTTTGTAAAAGGGCAGATTCTTATTAGCTTAGCATGCTTTATTGAGATTTTTCTTACATTTGGATTTGCATGCTTCTAACAGGTTCACTTCAAAAACCTGCAATGGTTTAAGAACAATATTTCATAGAGGTCATTATTCAGTAAAATGGTTAATATTTAGCTAAATAGTCTCTTGTTAAGATCTTAAGGTATTTGTTTCTGACTGTAGTAATTCATTGTTGTTTTTTTTTTTTCTTTTTTAAAATAAGCAATGAAACTCTAGCCTTCACTAATTTTTATGGCATTCCAAAAGGCATGAAAGGACTAAGGAACTAGAAATTTAAGTTAGAAGAATAAACATCAGTTCTCATTGACTTGTGCATGACATTGGGCCACTTAGCTTCAATGTTTCTTAACTGGATTGTAAAATAGTGTTTTAATGTAGAGCTAAGCCATGAGAACTAGGGAGAAAAATAAAGAGGGGAGGGCTTCTAATCGAGGCTTCTAATCTACAATGAGCACATTTCATTCCTACAAGTGTCTGAAAATGCCTGGCATCAGTGCTATTCACCATGAGCGCTCTAAGTACAGCCCTGTTAAAAAAAAATCTAATATCTCTGAAAAGTTATTCACCCAGATTATGTGTTCTCTAAAATGAACGACTCACAGATGGAGCTATATCCTATTGGCTCTCAAAATGCTTGAAATGGACAGAATATGGATTCTGGTCAGAGAAGAATGGTTTTCTTTTATGTTTTAGATATTGAACAGGTTCCGAAGATCATATCTAAAAGTTTTTAATACTAAATTCAAAATATGAAGTCACTTGGTCATAGTATGAAGATTGGTATCTACCTAAGTAAAATCCTGTGCCTCATTGAAATGCAGAAATGCCTTCCACCTCAGCCTCAGTTTTTTCTTCATCCCCATGGTAGCCTTTTTCCTCTATCTGAAACCTACTCCCTCTAGTGTTTACTGGATGAAGCACAGGATCTAAACTTCAATTTACCAAAAAACAAAACAAAACCAGCAAACAAAAAAAACTCCAGGGGATTGCAATCTATTGCTATGTTGCTGCTGCTATCTGGGTGATAGCAAAAGTTTTTTTTATCTGAGAATCTCAAATTTAGCAGAATCTTGTTTTCAAACTTCAGATTCCAAAATGGACATCTGTTTGTTAGGGTTATGTTCCTTCTCTGCCTTTGGATCCTTGCATTCTAAATTTACTTTTATTATGGCAACCAGAAGGGGAAAAGATACTCCAATAACTAAAGTGTGCTAGCAGGCGTTTCTTTGACATATTTCCCAGAGGTAGAGCTTGCTGTATGATTCTTCTAAGTTACCCTAGGGAACCCAGGTATCTTGACTCAAGAGAAAAGCAATTTTTTTTTAAAAAGATGGCCTTATAGAAGGCACTGGCATATTTTCAGCCACAGAAGCCCTCTTCAAATCAGGAGGAATAGCCACTTGGGAAATGTATTGCTTATGGGCACTTTTTCTTTAGAGAGAAGAAAATAGTCTCTCCAGGCTGTCAGCTGCCGTTGCTGCTGCTTTGGAAATGGGCCACAGCTGATTGTGGGAGCTAAGTATAGTTTGAGGTCATCCGGGGAGCCGCCCAGCCTGCTCTCGGGGATGGCACCCCACCTAGCCCTGGCGCTCGGGCCTGCCAGCCCAGCCCAGAATGCTATTTTCAGTTGGAATTCCCGCAAGCAGGTCCTTGACTGTCCTTCACACTGCTGGGACTGAGCTTCCTACTCACCATTCTGTACCATTATCTGCTCTGTGCCCCGGCCTCTTCTTTCTTTACAATGTCCTCACTTCTTTTGAGACCCCCATAGGGTTAAACCGTACTATTAAAACTAAACTCTTGTTTAACAACCCAGAGCTCATCCAGATATCCAACTCTACTACCCCTAATTGCTTCAGGCTCATTTAGCCTTTCTTCACTAAATCCACTGGCCGCCAGGCATCACCGTGTCTTGTCCACTCAGGTTCTCAAGCACCGGTCATTGATCCTTTCCTTTTTTTTTTCACATCCACTTTCGTTACATTTCATCAACCTTTGCCTAGACTTCTACAAGAACTTTCCCAACCCATCTCCTTGCCTCCTAACATCAGTTATCCTTCAAAAGTAATGAATCAGGATGCATTAGTCTTCTGTTTAAAATCCTTCAGAGGTTTCACAAGACAAATTTCAAACTCTTTAGGTTGTTACTTAAGATTCTTCAAGATCTTCACCAGCTTTCCATCCTTCCTTCATTGCATAAACATATAACTATTGACATACAACATAAACCCAAGTATTTACTATTCCCCAGACCCATCAGGCTCTTCTTTGTGTCCATGCTTCTGTCTTTTCTGCCTAGTGATCTTCTACTTTTCTTCCTTTGACATTCAGTTTGAGCACTGTCTTTTTGATGGTGCTTCCCCTCCGTTCCCATAGCTTCCCTCACATCACACACATCCATACAGTAAGTCTATCCACCCATGTGCTGCCCTAGCCCATTGTTACCAATTAATTATTATATCACTACATACACACATACACTCACATCTACGGGCATTCATTTGAGATCCTACCATTAGACGATGAGCGTCTCACTACAGGAAACATACTAATTGTTATGCCCCCGACATCTCGAACAGTACGTGACACACAGATGAAAGGAAATAAATTTTTTTGTTAAATTAATAAACATACAAATGTTATAGACAAATCTTTCAGATGTACCCAATAAAATGTGAAGGACTGACACCCTGAGAAACATTTTGATTTCCAAGTTCCTCCTCAAATCTGGCGCTACCCTGCACATCCAAACTTGTCATTTACCTTAATTTACTCAAACTCTCTAGTTTTCATTATTTCACCAAGAAAAATAGTTATCATTCATGTGCCAGACCTGGGATGGGGACAGTGACAAACACGGTCGTCCCCTGCAAAAAGCATGCAGTCTAGCAGTATCTCCCTTGCCTACTGAATCTGGCTTACCTATTTCTGTCTGCAGGCATCTGACCCAGAACATCCTCCTACCCACCATCCCTTAGGGCCTATCTGGATCCTTATTATTTATCAAGGTTCCATTCGAGTCTTCCTTTCTGCTGTTGTCTCTTTTTTCTAACAAGGTAGATGCTGAACTGGCTAAAGGACGATATCCATATCTGTATAGAGAACTAATACTGACCTTATGAAGGCTTCCAGTAGTATCTCTGAGGGCTGTGTCATTTCTGTAATTTGTATCATTCAGAGGCCTTGCTGCACATAGAAAGGGCCTGCTCACTTCCTGTGCGAATAACATGAAACTTGATGGGTAAGAGAGACATTCAACCACAGAATCAAGATGTATTTTTTATCCTGTTCTATTGTTATCTATTGCTGCATAGCAGATTGCCCCAGCAACAAGCATTTATTATTTCACAGTTTCTTTAGGTCAGAAATCCAGGCTGGCTTAGCTGGGTGGTTCTAGCTCAGGGTGTCTTGTCTTGCCTGGTTGCAGTTGGGATGTGGGTCAGGGCTGAAGGCTTTCCTGGGCTGGAGGACCTATTTCCAAGATGGCTCCCTCACAATACAGTGGGCAGGAGGTCCCAGGTCCTTGCCACATGGGCCCCTCATAGGCTACATAAGTATTCTCAAGACATGGCAGCTGTTTTCCTACAGAATGAGCAATCCAAGAGAGAGAGGGGAAGTCACAATACTTTTTATCCCCTAATCTCCAATGTCAAACACTATCACTTCCACTCTTCTGTTTGGAAGAATCAAATCACTAGTCCAGTCTGCACTCAAGGGAGGGGAACTAGGCTCTACCTCTGGAAGGGAGGAATTTCAAAGATTTGGGGAACATATTTTAAAACCTCCACTTAGGATACTGAAGAATCTTGAAAATTGGAACTGTGGACTAAATCTAATCCCAGGATGTGAAAGACAATTTTGCATAGTGAACACAAATTCTTAGGAATTTCTGTCAACAATGAGTTCAATATGGGACTGTTCTCAAAACTGATGTGATCTTTGACCATTGAAGAACCATGTGTTATCTGGGATGCAAGAAATGAATCCTGACTGTTTTACTGTTTCAGAGTTAGACCACACTAGAGAGCTGCCTTCAGTTTGGGACACCACTTAGAGGGAAACACTGAGCCCCATTTGCAGTAGAGCAATGGCCTACTTGAAATGGTCAAGAAACTTGAAACCATGTCCCATGAAAGACAGTTGAAGGAAAAGGAAAAGTTTAGACCAAAGAAGACTTGAGGATGCTGTGGTCAGACTGCAAGTATGTGGGAAACTCTCATGAGCAGAGGAAAGTAGGCTTGTTCAGGTTGCCTTGTGTTGGAGCCAGGAGCAGTGGGTTGGAAAAGTCAAGGGAAGAGACTTTGAATCAATGCAAAGAACACATTTCTAAGAGTCAGAGCTGACCCAAGATGAAAGCGGCTGCCATGAATGGCCACTCTTGTTATCAAAGGCATTCAAACAGGCAGAGGGCTGACTTGGGGATGCAGGAGAAGTGACCTGTGATCTCACAAGCACTTTTCGTTGCAACCATGCAGTCGTCATTACATCAGCATGGAGCAAATTCATCACGGCGTCTGGCCTATAGTTCTGTGGGTTGGCAATTTGGACTGGACTCAACTGGGCAATTCTTCTGTAGGTCTCATCTGGATTAGACAATTGGTCTAGGATGAGCCTCACTCACTCATCTGGTGGTTAACAGGTTGTCTACTGGGATGTGTGCCTCAGTACTCTGCAATGTGGCCTTTCTAGTAGGCTTGCTTGAGTTTGTTTTCATTGTGGCCCCATGGATCTAGCACAGCAGAAGTTGACAAGCCTCAATGTGTGAGTGCTTTTCCAAGCCTCTACGTGTATCATGTTTGCTAATATTGCATTGGACAAAGCAAGTACCACAGTCAAATCCAGAATCAAGGAGTGGAGAACTAGAGTTCTTGATGGGAGGAGTGGCAAAGAGGTCAGCACACAAGATGGAGAGGGGTGTGCACATTTTGTAGTCTACCACAGGACCTTGTCAAGGTTATCTGAATGAAGCCTGGATGTCACTCTGTGTTCCTTGATAACTGAAACTCACGGTTGGGTGCATCACTCTGCATAACTTTGTTCACCATAGGGAGAGTGTTCTCTCAGCAGCGATGCTGATGATGACAGTGGAATAAACAGTTCCTAGCAGCCATGTGCAAAGGGTCAGACTATCCCTGTGAGTGGACAAGAGGGGAAAATCCCTCATCCTTTACAAAGGAGCTTTTCATCCACTTAAGGGAAGTAGAAGGAAATCTAAAGAAAGCTAAGGGAGAAAACTGAAACATACCCCATGACACATTTGGAGAAGCATAGTGTTTTAAAATAATTTGAAGATACATTACTGGGGCCCTATTCTCACATGGCAACAAAGCAACATGGTTGTAATCCACTGGTATTTAGTAAGCAGTTGCTCCCTCCTGCTAACCCATAAATTCTGCAATTGAACACAATTCCCACTGCTTCCTTGTAGCACATTCAATTGCCTTTTACCACTGAAACTAGGCATTGGTTGCTATTTGTCTGGGCACTGACCCCATTGTTGTCTTATAGAAGAGTTGAGGGAAATACTCTTGTCTCTTTCAAAAATGTGAAAATTAAAGAGAGACCAACAGGGCTCTGGATTTTGTGAAGGGAAAAATGTTCCTGGATGTTTAACAGACAAAGAAAACATGTCTGTGCCCCACCCCCCAAAAATGTACCTTAGATGCTATTATGAACCAGTTCATTCATTCATGCTGCTCACCTGACCCTTGTAGTCATTTCAGTTTTCTACCTTTGATGAGCTGTTGTACCAACCAAATAACTTGTAAGGTTTTTCTTCTTGCTGTACTGTGCATGTTGTGCAAGGTGGGTGATCAATTATTATGTGATTGACTGATTAATAGCATAGGTAAATGTTCTCACAGAGGATAAATACAAGGGAAATAGACCCCTTCTTCATTTAGATAATATTTTTCCTAAGACCAGCAGCCAATTGACATTTAGTTATTGTTTCTTAAACAGAGACAGCTGGAGATTATGACTTGCATTTGGTCCAGTCATCTTTATTCCTTCCATAAAGGCAGGAAACAGAAGGGCTTTGCACACAGGAGTCACAGACACTCATCAGAGATAAACCACAGACATGGGAACTTAAGAAAAGGCTTGCTGGCCCAACACTGGCTTTGGGGAGCCACATTCAGACTCACTAAGTGGCAGCCTTCCTTCATCCTTTGTGGGTGGGGGTTGAGGAACTGACTCCCTCGGTTTTCCAACAAATGACCTATTTCAGTGAAATAAGGAAGGGGGCGGGACAGCCACACAGTCAGGCAACCATATGCCAGGTTGTATTTCATGCCGGTAATTCTGTCTAACAGAAACTCATGCTGGCTTTTCTCCATTCCTTTTAGCAAGACTGCAGTTGTAAATCAGCAAGAGTGTTCTGGAAGCTGCTTCAGGTTGGTTGTCAGGAGCAGTCTGGGAGGAAGACTCTTCAGAATAATTTAGAACATGAGTCTAAGACGGAGGGTCAGTTTTGCTATTGAGAACCAGAGCACTCCACCAGACTTGGTTTTGGAGGGATGCTCTAAATGTTGGTCTTGGAATTTGAATTTAGAATAATTTTAAAACACAGTCATTCATTCCTTTACCCTCATGAGACTTAGCCCAGGTTCTCAACTCTGAGCATCTTCTACATTTGGGAGGCTTTGTTAGTAATAATACATTTTGTATAGGTTAAAATCCCTTTTTATTCATAAAAACATTTTCATAAGTAGCTACAAGAGAAAAGTAGGGTAGGTGTTGTTCTGAGCTGAAGGGTATGGTGGACAGAAATTGGATTTGCAGGGAGGGTTCAGGTCCTGTTTCCACTGCTTAATAATGGTGTGACCTTGGGCAGGCACCTTGACCTCTCTGAGTCTTTCCTTCTTTATTTCTAAAATTAAGAGACAGTTATTCAGAGAAGCAAATGAGAAAGAACTTTGGAAACCATTAAGAAGGCTGATACAGAAGCCATGGTGCTGGGAGATGGAATGGACAAAGCCATTTAACCAGCAATTGCAGAATCAGGCTAGCACCCAGCTGGCTTGTTAGAGGAACGTGCACATGCTTTCCTCTAAGACTAGTCTCTCTGAGAACTGAGATAAGGCACAAATTAATAAAGCATGGAAGGCTGAACCTATCCACTTCCCAAGGCCCTGATCGCTCTTAGCAATCCCTGCCAGATTTACCTAGCCCCTAGGAGGTCACAGACACAAACAGGACTTGACAGGCATCCTTTGATGGAAAGTCAAGGAATCTACAGTCCCATTATTGGGAAGCCTGAATGAGAAGGGATAAAGGGATTTGGAAACAATCCATAGCCATCGTGGAGTCTGGGAGTTTTACTCCAATTCCCTGCTTAAAGCGCTCTACTGTGACCTATACGTTCAGCAGATGTGCCCCTTCCTGGGATGCCTATGACAGCACCTCAGCAGAGTGACTGTTGAGTTACACCATGGATGCACCCTCCCACCATTAATTTCTGCTGCACAGCATCTCTAAAAACCTCCCACTCTTTACTGACCTTTGGGGACAAAAACCAACTCCTCCCTATAAAAGGGCTACTCTGGGCCAGTGCTTCACTACCTTCTACTTACGTAAAGTCACTGGGAAAGAAAGAAACATCCCCAAGTAATACTTAACTCTGCTCACATGTTGCTTTAATTATTAAGATTTGGCAGCCAAGCGAAACAGCAGTACTTCATCCAGACACTTAAGAAAGAAAAAGCAACAACTCATACCCTCATTTTTATGAAATGTTTGAGCAATCATGTTGGATGGGCACACTCAGTCTTCACGCATACCAGCAAACACTCCAAAGTGAGATGATTGAAGGAAAAACTAGTCAGGCTGATGCATTCACTCTACAAATGTTTATTGAACTGGCACCATTCTAGGTACTGGAAATATAACAGTGAACAAAAACAGACTCAAAAACAGAACAAAATCTCTGTTCTTGTGGAGCTTACATTCTAGTGGGCGGTGGAGAAAATAAATATTTAACTTCAAACATAATGAATAAGGGAGTTATTTGGTATGTTAGGAGGTGAGAGAGACAAAATATAACAGGCTGAAAGAAATAGGCAGTGCTGGGGAAGGGAGTTCTATTTTACATGGGGTAATCAGTATAGGACACTTGAAGAAGGTGACATTTTGGGCAAAGTCTTAAAGAAAGAGAAAAAAGTGAGCCAAGTGACAATCTGGAAAATGGTGCTGCAGACAGAATAGTAGTGCAAAGGCCCTGTGGTGAGAGCATGCCCGGAGTTTCAGTGCAACATTGAGGAAGAGTGTCCCTGGAATGGAGTGAGTGAGGAGAAAAGTAGAAGGAAATGAGGTCACAGGGGCGACAGTGGCCAGACAGATAGGACCCTGCAGGCTCATGTATAAACTCAGGCTTTGCAATCAGAGCAGATGAGCAACATGAAATGACCTAGGCTTCAATAGGACCATACTCTCACTTCTGGGTGGTGAGCTTCATTATATTCTCCAGTAAGGCCACAGGGATGGGCCATTTGCACTGAAAACAACGACTTCCATCTCTCTTCCTTGAAGATGCTCGAAGTCAGTGGACAGCCAGGCTGACCTGTCGGCATTCCTACTGAGCCAGGCTCCTTTAGAACTATTCTCTGCCCTCCATCATATGACTCCTTGACCCCTGGGAGCAAAGGCCATCCATCATCTTACATGCCAGTGTCACATAGAAATAGAGAAAGGGAAGAATCTTCTCTTTCCCTCTGTTTGCAGACTCTTCAATAACTCAGACTCCACCTAACAAAAACCATTAGAGCTAATTAACGACTCTCCTTTCAGGAGGTCTCTCTTTGCTTTGATTAATTCTGGGTCAGAGACAGAAAGCTTGTTCCATTATGGTTCTTTCTTAAAAATTATTATTATTCAGGCTTCTAATACGAGCATGAACTGCGGGTGAATTTTTGAAGTCATGTTACTTAGCTGTCACAACTAGTAATAGAAAAATTCAATTTATAAAGAATTAGGAGAGGCAGGAGAGGCATGCTCTTCGGTTTAGAACAAAGACGATCAATCCTGACACAATGGCAGCGTGACATTCGTGGACTTTGAAGATCCCAGGCTTCCTCTTCATTAATTAGAGAGAATCAAGAGTTCTAGTGGTTAATTATTTGCAGAAATTGTGCTCTGCAAAAGCAGATGCAAACTCACTCTAGCCGCCTCCAGCTGCCGCTCTGCATGACAATTAAACTATGTGTCAGTCTAGGGCTCTGTCTGAGACAGCAAATAAACACTTAGATGGCCATTGCCATCTACCACCCCTCACGCCTAGGCTGGGTCATAGACTTCCTAGGAGAGCCCCCAGGAAGTGGACACTGTTCTGAACAGATTACTTGCGGGTTGATAGCGCTTCAAAATCCACGTCAAGAAACATGAGACTGAAGTCACCAATGATAGGCTCCCACAGGTTTATGCTTCGTGGGACTGAGCATGTTGCTTTGTTGGGATGAGGTGGTATCTTCTGTGGTTGTTGTGTACTCTGTTGTGAAAAAGTAATCAATTCTCTTAAATAACAACTTGAATTGTTATTAACTTTTTAAATTACAAAAGTAGTTATTCTCTGCAACAGATTCAAACAACATAGAAGTGTCTCAAGTAGACAAGGAGGGTTCCTCTGTGCCCGCTTCTAAACCCACCCTGCCTAGACAAACACCGTGTGGTCCTTCCAGAGTCTTCCTAGGCTTCAGTTTGTCATCTTTAAGTACTTTTCTCACCAGCCAAACACTGACACCTTAACATGATGTCTTAGCATCCCTGCTGCTTTTCCTGTACCCGGGAGACCCACCACTGTTCCCTGCTTTGCTGCATCCATGGGGTTCAGTGGCAGGTTGGACACAGGGCAGCCCCCCTGTTGGATTTGACCACAAGGACTGGAATAAAGATGCAGGGACGTTGGTACATATTTGTTTGATCTTAACATTTCTGGGCATGAGACAAGAGGCAAATCTGACACCACCCTCATGGAATTAACAATGCATCTGAAATTAAGCATGTTGCACTCACTTTTTAATTTGACAACGGATATTGTTGGAAAGAAAGTAGAAGGGCATGAGCATTATAGAAAACATCAGCACTGTTGAAGTAAACACTGTTGAAGTAAACTGCTGTCTGCTCTCACCTACTAGGGATGGGAAACAGGACACAATGCTAGTTTCCAGAACAGAAATGTCACCGATTTAGCTTGGGGTCTCATTTACGAAAGGTGAAGAGCAGACAGAGCCAAGTCGCTAAGCTGCCCTCCCAAGCATCAATTTCTGGGGTTATTTAGCCAGACGACTACTTCAGATCTCATGCCGACAAGGGCATGGGGTGTCTGAATGGCATTCAGGAGAAGCTCCCAGCAGCAGGGAGGGGCGTGGCTGTCCTACAGGTCTTACCCCAAATACCCAGATCACACTTGGGTAGTGGTGGCTTGACATTTACTGGCATTAAGACTCTTCAGCCATTTCGCAATCCATCTATGTAAGGTCATTTTAATTCTCCCTAAAGAGCACCTAATGTAATATTAGCCTGGTTGACATCAGACACCACCCCCCCCCCCCGTATTACCAAGGTCATTCTGACCACTTAGAGGTTACCCACCTCCAAACAGCAGTAAGCCTGTTTTTTCTGCATCTTGAGTTAGCATTTATTATGCAAGTTTGTAATGATCTGTCTACCAGTTTGTCTCTGCCACTAAAGAGTTATCTCCTGGAGGACAGTGAATGTGTTTTAAGCCTCTTGGTACTGTCAGCACCTGGCTGAAACTGGGGTATAGGTTTTAGATTAACTCTGTTTGGCTGGACCTTTATTATGTAGTATTTGTTTGCTACATGATGGGTTTTTGTGGTGGTGGAGGAAGTAGTGGTTGTTTCAAAGAACACAATTTGACACAGGATATACACAATTATGTGTAAACTACATCATTCATTCATTCACTCATCTATTTGTTCTATTATTCATTCAGTTCATTCATCAATATTTTTACTTTTTAAATGCATATCAAGGGCATCTTGCTAAATAGTGGGAATAATGGTAGGAAAAGGTAGCCCCTGCGTTTGATAAGTCAAACGCAGTCCTAGAGGGCCCCTAATGAGTGAGTACAGTCTAGAAGGAGTGGGAACTCTAGACTCAGAGTCACCATCAGCTGCCTTGGCCTGGGGCAGGGGCAGTCTGGGCAAGCAGGGAGCCCACAGGGAGTAAGACACATTTGCCCAGCAGTCTCCAGACATGGCACTTTTTAAATTAACCTTTCAAAATAATGTCAACCTGATGATTGTTGATCTCAGTTGAAAAGAAATAAGAGAAAGTAGTGCGAAAACAAGACCAACCAGAAGAGTCAAAGTAGGGGTAGATTTTTAGCCTTTTAGTAGCCAGATCGCGCCCTCACCACGTCTAAGCATCCCTCCTCCCGACTCCAAACAGGCCCTCACCAGGGGCCTCTCCCTGAGGGAGAGCATGACCCACCTTTTCCCCTCACCCATGGGAGTAAGTTGCAGGAAGAGAAGGTAAGGCTCAAATTAGGCATCAGTTCGGGCAGTATCAGAGAGTCTATATAGCATCTTTTATGAGTGAGAAAATGACATCACTTAAGACACTTGACAGCATGATGAGGACAATTTGAAGATCACCCCCGGGAGTTTTTGCCAAGGACAACTATTTGTGGTGGCCCTGGAACCATTTGGGCTTCCTTTTGGAGTTCCAGGACCATGCCACAGCAGTTTCCTTTCCTTCAGGGAGCTGTGTTTTTTGGGGGCTTGTCCTGTGATCTGTCACCAAAGTGACCCTAACCTGGGAAGCTTTTACCCCCCCACCCCTGAGCACATGACAGCTCCACTTCAGTGATAGGTCTTTCCAGACTTCTGCAATTCCACCATATCCACCATCATTTTCTCTTTCCCTTGGATACACCTACAGATTTGTGCTCAATTTCCAAATTACATTCAATATCTGTTTACAAAATCTGTTCTTATAAAGCTGTGAGTTATTCAAGATCAAGAGCCATCTTCTCTTCTCTATGTCCTCTAAAGGTACAATAGTGCCTATCATCTAATAAATATTAGCCAGAGCTAGGTTAATAAAGGCAGGAAGGTTTTGCAGCCACCATTTGAATGACAACGAAAGAAACTATTCTGCTAAGGGCCTGAATTCCAGTGGCCACCCAGGCGCTCTGACTCAAGCAAAAATGATCTCCTGCTAATACTAGCTTGTACATTATAGCGCTTCACCTTTTACAGGAACTATACATGTATAATATTTAATTTGATTTTTAAAACAACTCTGAATGACTATTTTTTATTTTTATAGTGGAAAAACAATGAGCCTTAAGGAGGATGAGTAAGGAAGTAGTGGAGCTTTTAGTTCAAAACTAGCTCTGTTGGCTTCACAGCCCAGGGTTTTTTATTCACTGTGAAAAACCAAGGCTGCTTTGGACTGAGCCCATTTTACTGAGAGGCACCTGCACCCCCAGCTTCTGTCTCCAAAGTCGGCTTAGCCCTCCATGGCTTTCTCTGAGGGACTCACCCAGGGATGTTGGAGCACTGGAACTACCGGTGTCAGGGCTACACCCCTGGGAACATGTGGTAGACTTTCCTAGCTTCCCACAGTCACCTCACTCTTGCTCGCTAGAGTTCCCTCCGTCTTCTGGATCGTTATTTATCTAAGAATCTCAATGAGCTTAACACGTCCTCAGCTGAAAAAGATCCAACCAACTATGACTCGCACGCACCGTCACTGAGAGTGAAGACCAGGAACAAGATGGACAGGCCAGGTGTCCCTTCCGCTCCCTCTCGGGAGCTCACACAGGGCTGCAAACGTCTGGTGAGTCACTCTTTTCGGCAGCCACTCTGGCCCCGGCCTGGCACCCCGGTGGCTCAGACTCCACTGTCTGCACAGCCCTGGCCTCTCTTGGCCGGGACCCTGCCACCATTTTCTTTCTGAGAGAGAGAGAAAAAAAGATGCTCATTTCGCCCTCATGCTCCATTTCTACCACGTTGTCTATGTGTGTGGTTTGGGGTGGAGGACGATGTCTTTAGGAGCTTTGAAAAAGATTCCATAAGGTTCTCAGAACGCAGCAGCCATCCCCTCACCCACCCCCCACCCCAGTGGAGCTGTCAATTATTGGCGGTTCTCACCTGTGTTGGCTGCCAGACCATTCTAACCTTTTGTCCCTGGCCACGCGGGCCTGTTAGTCAAAGGAAGAAAAGCTTCCCCTGTGTGTGTGCCCTTTTCTCTCCAAATAGAGAAGCCTGCCCTCTGTGCTAACAAGCAGATCCCAGGAGGGGCCATTTCCCTCAGTCCTTCCCCAGGCTTCCCATAGGAATTGCTGGGGGGAAGGAGCCGTGAGAAGCCCTCACCAGGTGTCGGGAGGGTGCCAATGGGGGCGGGTACCCTGCACGGCGCCACCGTGATGGGAGAGGCAGCATGGAGATGAGTCACTCACCAATCGGGCCGGGCACAGGGTGGGTTCTAATCCCTGCCTCAGACGGTTCCCAAGCACGTTGACTGAGATGATGTGTGCAAAGAGCTGGATGTATAGTGGGTGCAAACTGGGTCCCATAAACCCAGGCTAGCGAGGGCCCCCTGCAGCAGGCATTGCTACAGTGGGGTGGGAGTAAGCAGGGCCCTGGAGACCCTCCCTGGCTTTGCAGCCCTGGTCTCCCACTTAATAGCTGTGTGAACTTAGCAAGTCACTTGACCTCTCTGTCCTGCCGCCCATCTGGAAAACGGGACTGCCCATACTAGCCGCTTTCCTCCTAGGCATTGCTGTGAGAAATAAGTGAGTGAGTGCCAGCCCTAAGGAACATGAGCACCGTGAGCCTTTCGACCACCCCCTCTCTGTATATGTGTGCGTCACGATGCTGTCAGCAGCCCCTTCCATAATTCATTTCACAAACATTTCTTGCTCACCCATGTCATCCAAGAAAGCATGGTGCACTATTACTGTCCAGAATTGAAAAATTTCAGGGCATTATTCGGTGTTTTGTGGGGGAAAAAAGTCAAGGATATATATAGTTCTTTGGCTTCAATGGTGCTGAGCAGCTGTCCTCACTGCAGGACTTCATGTGGGCATTTAGTGGCTAAAGGCAACATGCCCTGGGCCCCTCCCAGGACTGAAGTCATTGGGATGCGCTTTGGGAAGTGCTGGCCTACAATTGGGTGAAAAATAGTTTGGTTAAAGCCTATGACCCTCTCTAGCTGTTCACAGAAGTGTGCGAACACTGGGGGCAGGGGACACAGGAAAGGCCCGCTTGTGCTGCTGGGAGTGTCCGAGGGGAGAGGGGCCAGAAGAAGCCAGGCTGGAATGAATGTGGCAGGTCCAGCCCGGGAAGGACAAAAGTTGCAGCATGCAGAGTAATTAGACTGTGGCTCACTACAAGTCAAAAAACAAAAATAACGAGGATAAGGAAGCCAATGTTAGCTGCCACTCAATATGTTCTTGCTTCTAGCTCTGAGTTCACGTCTTTAGTGAGCACATTCTATGCACGAGGCACTGTCCTAGAGGTGGACGGTGCCGCGTGCCCAGGAGGGCTGGTGTGCTCATGGAGGGGCCCAGCCAACTGCGAGAGGCTCTAGGAAGACTCTGAGGATGAAGAGCTCTGCCAGCCAAGGAGGGAAAACTGCTCCTGGCTGGGGTGGGGACAAGGCCTTGAGAAGGGCGGCTTTAAGGAGGCATATAATGTCAGGTGGGGATGAAGGGGAGGGCTTTCCTGGCATAAGGGGCTGGGGACAGGCAACAGTGACTATGGTGCGGGAACATGGGGACCGGGCGGGGACACCGTGAATTAGGCTAGAGACTCCTGCCCGGACAAGACTCCTGAAGGAGGGCCTCGAAGGACAACACCTACAAGCTTCAACAAATATTCAGCAGGCACCTGCAGTGTGCCAAGCAGTGTAACTATGCTTGGGGATGCACAGTGCCCAAACAGACGGAGCTCCTGCCCCCCAAGAGCTTATAATCCTGGGATACAAACAATAAACAAATAAACACACATATGATACAATGTCAGGGAGGAATAGGTGCTGTAAAGCAGGGTAGGAAAATGGAGAGGACACTTGAGTAGGAGCCTGACTGAATTCCTGGGTGAACTAAGGGAGTCAGCTGTAAATATGCAGAAGAATCAAGTTGCAGGCCAAGGCAAGGGCCAGCACAAAAGCCTGGGGCAGGAGCGTACTGGGAGTGGGTGGGGGTGAGGGTCCTAGAGCAAGGTCAGGGGGCTGAGTGAGGGAAAAGAGGTGGGAAAGGAAGCCAGCCAGGTCACCAGGCACCAGATCACGACTGATGGGCTCTGCATGAACTTTGGGTTTTATTCCAGGTGTAGTGGGAGCTTGGGCTTTATACCACTGGCAGAGGGGTGTTGAAGGTTTCAGAGCAGAAGTGTGACAGAGTGGAATGATGTGAACTGTTGTGTGAGGGCAGTGCTTTACCAACGTGGGGGCACAAGCAGTTTATTTCAAAAGAAACCTTATGTAGAGGCATCATACTTAGTCCAGTTAAACTAGGGATGCTCGGCTGAAGTGGGGATGGGAGTCTACAGCCCCAACCACTTGCTCCCTCGTCTTCCCCAGGTGGCATTTGGGGGTCCCGGGAACCTCGGGGCTCTTGGCATTAGGTAGGTGGCTGGGGCAGGTGTGGAGGAGGGCTATGAATTATGGAAACTGGGGGCAGGACAACAGCCTAAGGTTTTTTCAGTAACCCAAAGGACTTAGGCTGGAGTAGGGGAAGTGGGAATGGAGCAGAGGAGATGAAGTAGATCTGGTCCATTCTGCTTGTTCATCTCAGTTAATAAATACCTATACCATGTTCAACTGGTTAGGAATAAGCATACGGGTGACCATCTTTGGGATTTGGGGGAATAGTTTTGTCTGGCTGGGTGATCTGGGTGGAGATGAGGAAAGCTGAGGAGTGATTTATATGTCATGGGAAAATATGGGATGGTTGGCTGGGGCTCCTTTCTTCCGCATTAAATATTACCTCTTGGGCTTCATTGACCCCCATCTGCCCTTTACACTGCCACCTTCATTGGCCTCTTCCATCTTCTTTGGCTATACCATCATGCTCCTGCCTCAGGCCCTTTGCACCTACTACTCCTGCTGCCTAGAATGCTCCGCTTAGATATTCACATGGCTTTGCCTTCATTGCCTTCAGGTCTTCACTCGAATATCAGCTTCCCGGTGAAGACTTCTCTAGCCCCTTTACCACTGTGACAATTCCTGTGTCCCTTCCCTGCTTGATTTTATTTATCCTTAAGCAATTTTTACTATCTAATGTTTTATGTATTTTAATTTTTAAATATCACTTATTTTCAGGCTCTCCCTTCAGGATACATGTTCCTTGAGAACTAAAGCTTCTGCCTGTGTCATATCCCCAAGGCCTAAAACAGAGGTTCTGAGACTTCTGGAGTGAATTAGGGATTTTTCTTTGTGTGAACTATCCTCCCAGGGTCTAAGACCAGTTAAATAATTTATTACAGAGGATTTGCCATGTTAAAAAAAATAGCAATAATGGACATTTATTGTGGACTATGTGATGATCTGTTATAAATACTAAAAGATGTGCTACACCAATTTCAAAGATAAAATAAATGAGGATATAACACTCGTTTTGACAGATATTTCTGTAGAAACTCCTGGTGACCAGTACCATGCTAGGCACCAGGGCTCAGTGATAGATGAATTTGGAAACACCATTGCATTCTACTTGTTTTCTGCTATTTCTTAAGGCAATTCTTAGATGCATAGCCTGCATCTGCAAAGGGCACTGTACTAATAGCCAGCCTCCCACCAACAGACATGGAACATGTTATCCAATAGAACGAGCGTGGTAAATGGGGAAGAATTTCTCAGGCTGGGCCACAAATGCACATTTGCTAATAATGCAGTCAACATAACATGCATTTAAGGTGAAAAAGCATAAAAAAGTATACTGTTGGATTATTACCATCTAACAACAAAATATAAATTGAACTGGAAAATCTGTTTTATCCACCTTGGTAACCATGCTCAAGGAAAACATTAGAAAATGTTGAAGAGAATCTTGGATTCTCCAAGGGAAGACAGAAATCTGGGTTTTACTTTGGTGACCTCACATTTGTTGTTCCATCTGGCCCAGAGCCCTCATCACCCATCCCTCCCCTCTCTCGAATTTTCTTTCTTCCTTTCTTTGTTATTTCATGTCCCCTTTGCTGGTTGCTTATTTTTTATCTATGCCTGCCTCCTGTCTCTGACATTCTGATGCCTCTTTCTCCTCTCTCTTGAGCTCTATGGCTATGGCAAAATTTTCTTTTACCTTTATTTACATGTTTTTTATTTTGTTTTGTTTTATTTTTGCTTAGTAAAAGGGGGGCCCACAGAAGAAAGCCTGTCAAAGTCAACTGTTTTGTTGCTCCTATTTGGAAGTATGTGGATTCCTAGAGAGAGAGAGAGAGAGGAATATTTTCCCACGTCATTCAAGAATATCAGGAATGTGGCAAACTCGATACTTTTGTTTTGTTTTTGCTTGTTTGATTTTTTTTTTAATTTTTTATGAAATCTTTATGAGTTAGGTGGCAGAGGATAGGTTCAATATGAGTGTGAAGATATATTTCAGGAGGTCTAATTTTTGCCTGCAGAAAAACTATAGTAATGTACTGTGTTGTAATGGGGTTCAGTTCTTCTTGGGCACATGAGCCAAATGTATCTTAGATCCTCATTTCTTCAACTATAATAGAAGATACCTATAGGGGAGCCTGGGGACACCCAACTCCTGTCATTATCTAGGTGAGTCAGAGAGTCAATCTCTCAGGAGTCAGTTTCTTCAATTTTACAGTGAAGACAATAAACTCTGCCCATCCAACCTCATTAGACTGTTGATGGGAACAAACAGCAAATTGGAAACAATAAATAATAAATGGGATTACTCTTAATGATTTCCTTTATTAGAGAAGTTGCAGATTTACAGAAAAATCATGCAGAAAACACAGAGTTTGCAAATAACTCCCCCCACCTATTATTCATACCTTGCATTATTGTGATTCATCTGTCATAATTGATGAAAAAATATTATTATAATTGTGACGTTAACTATAGTCCATGGTTTATATTAGGGTTCCCTGTGTTTCCCATCCCATGTTCTTTTTTTTTTAACTTTTTATTCTAGTAACATATATACAACCTAAAATTTCCCCTTTTAACCACACTCAAATAAAAATTCAGTTATCTTAATTATATTCACAATGTTGTGCTCTCATCACCACCATCCATTACTCAAATTTTTCCATCACCCAAACAGAAATTGTGTATCAATTAAGCATTAATTACCCATTCCCTATTCTCACCCCAACCTCTGGTAACCTGTATTCTAGTTTCTGACTCAATGAATTGTCTTATACTAAATTGTTTCATATCAGTGAGATAATATAAAATATGTCCTTTTGTGTCTGGCTTATTGAACTCAACATGATGTCTTTAAGGTTCATCCATGTGGTTGCATGTATCAGAACTTCAATCCTTTTTAAGGCTGAAAAAATATTCCATTATATGTATAAACCACATCTTGCTTAGTGATTCATCTTTTGTGGGACATTTGGGTTGTTTCCATCTTTTGGCAATTGTGAATAATGCTGCTGTGAGCATCAGTGTGGAGATATCTGTTGGCATCCTTGCTTTCAATTTTGGGGGGTATATAACCAAAATTGGGATTTCCTGGGCATATGGTAATTCTGTACTTCTCTGGGGAACACGAAACTGTTTTCCACAGTGGCTGTGCCATTTTACATTTCCATCAACAATGAACAATGTTCCTATTTCTTCACATCCTCTCCAACACTAGTATTTTTTGTTTTTTTAAACAACAGCCATTCTGTTTGGTGGGTGTGAGCTGGCATCTCACTGTGGTTTTGATTTGCTTTTCCCTAATGGCTAATTATGTTAACCATCTTTTCATGTACTTTTTGGCCATTTGCATATCATCTTTGGAGAAATGTCTATGGGTCTTTTGCCTATTTTAAAATTGAGTTGCTTGTCTTTTTGATGTTGAATTGTTAGATTTCTTTATATGTTTTGGATATTAAGCCTTTATCAGAGATATGTGGTTTCTAAATATTTTCTCTCAATCTGTAAGTTGTCTTTTCACTGTCATGATGAAGTCCTGTAATGCACAAAATTTTTAAATTATGATGAAGTCCCAGTTATCTATCTTTTTCTTTTGTTGCTTGTGCTTTTTGGGGGGGGGAGGGGGGAGGGTTGCATGGTCCAGGAATCAAACTCAGGTCTCCCAATGGAAGATCAGCATTTTACCACTGAACCACCCATGTACCCTTGCTGTTTTTGCTTTTGATATAAAGTTTAAAAAACCATTGCTTAACTCGAGGTCTTGAAGCTTCTTTCCTGTGTTTTCTTCTTGTAGTTTTATAGTCCTGGCTCCATTCACATTTAAGGAACTACTGATAATGCAGGACTGCCATTTTGCTGTTTGGTCTCTGTAAGTCTTAAACCTTTTTGCCCCTTAATTCTTTTGTTAATGCCTACTTTCATATTTATTTTTCTTTTTTTGTATTTGTACCATTTTGAATCTCTTCTCATTCATTTCTGTATATTTTTTCTTTATGTTACCATGGGGCTAAAATTTAACATCATAAAACTATAACAATCACATATGTTTTGATACCAACTTAATTTAAATAGCATACATATATATTGTTCCAATATCCCTCTGACCTCCACCTTTCTGCTGTACTTGATACAAATTATGTCTTTATACATTGCATATCCCAAACCAGAGATTTATCATTACTTTTATGCATTTGCATTGTCTAGCCTGTAAGAAGTAAAAAATGGAGTTATACATCAATAATGCAATACAACAGAACCAGCATTTCTAATACCCATTTGGCTACCTTTAACAGAGATCTTTATTATTATTATCATTATTTTGTATGCTGTATGGCGGGGGTCACATTACATTTGTTGAATTTTTGTTTGTTTTCTTTGTTTGCTTGTTTGTTTTTGGGAAGTGCATGGGCCAGGAATCAAACCCAAGTCTCCCACATGGCAGGTGAGAATTCTATAACTGAACTATCCTCCCACCCCCTTTATTTCTTTATGCATCTTAAATCTACTATACAGTGTCCTTCCCTTTCAGTCTAAAGTACTCCCTTTATCATTGCTTTTAGGGTAGGTTTAGTGGTGACAAACTCTCATAGCTTTTATTTATCTGAGAATGTCTTAATCTCTCTCACATTTTTGAGATTGTCTTATTGGATATATAATTCTTGGATGATGATTGTTTTCTTTCAGCACTTTAAATATTTCAGCCTGCTGCCTTCTTACCTCCATGGTTTCTGATGAGAAATCAGCACTTAATCTTTTGGGGACTCCCTTGTACGTAACACGTTGCTTTTCTCTTTCAGCTTTCAGAACTTTCTTCTTGTCCTTAGCATTCAACAGTTTTGAGTACTTTGGTTTTGCGTATGGCTCTCTTTAAGTTTATCCTGTTTGGGATTTATTGGGCTCCTCAAATATGCATATCCATGTCCTTTCTTAAATTTTGGAAATTTTCTGCCATTGTTTCTTTGACTACTCCTTCTGCCCCTATTCTTTCTTCTTCTTTTGTAACTCCCAAAAGAACTTATTGGTAAGTTCAGTGGTGTCCCACAGGTCTCTTAGGTTCTGTTCACTTTTTAAAATCTTTTTCCTTTCCAATCTTCAGCTGAAAACATTTCAATTATTTTGTCTTCGAGTTCACTGATTCATTCTTCTGTGAACTCCAATTTGATGTTGAAACCCTCTAGAGAATTTCTCATTTCAGTTATTGTGGTCTTCAACTCAGTGTTTCTGTTTGGTTCCTTTTAAAATTGACTATCTCTTTATTAAGATTCTCATATTTTTCATTGCTTGTTTTTCTGATATCCTTTGGTTCTTTCTGTGTTTTTCTTTATCTCCTAAAGCATATTGAGGATCACTTTTTAAAAATGTTTGTCTGGTGTGTCCAAAGTGAGGTCCTCTTTATTGATGTTTTCTGGGTTTTTACCCTGTTCTTTTGGGTGAGACATCATTTCCTATATCTTTGTCTTGTGATCATTTGTTGCACAGTGTACATTTTCATATTTAAGCTATTAATTCTGGGATTTAGTTCCTGAGTTGTCTGTTTCTTAGGTTTGTATCTGGCTAGTGATATGATGAGATTTCCCTGAATGCTAGAAGTTAAAACAAACAAACAAGAAACAAGCAAACATACAAAAACAAAAACAAAAATTGAAAAAAAAACCCAGCTTTCACAGGCTTTGCAAATTGGAACTGTGTTGCTCCCTGCTCTTCTTTAGAATTTAGCCTACCTATCAAGAATACTGGCCTGAGGCAAATATAAAGTATGGATTCTGTCTTTTCTGAGCCTGTGTCTTGTCCTGGATCTGTGCTTGCTCATAGCTTTAGGAATTCCACCATTTACTAGAATTCAAATGCTCCCCTATTCCCTGTGAGATAGACTCCCCAACCACTACCTCCAGGTGCCTTCTTGACTGTCTTAAAGCGGGCAGCCCTTTGCTCTGGCTGCTTTGACTTAATTGTTTCTTTAACAACTGCTTTAGTTGTCTGAAAGCTGTTTCTGCCTGCAGGGCAATTTCTGGGAAGGTGAGCCAGACACCAATTTTCTTGTTAAGTCTTTCAGGCTGCCACCTTATTGATTATGACATGTAGGCACCCCAGAATGTGCATAGGGGTTATTCTGCTCCCTGAGGAACAGGGCCAAGGAGCCACGATAGAAGCACAGACTGGCTCCACACCACTCTGGGGAGGCTGGGGCGAGGGTCAGCAAGGGTGCTCAGTGATTGCAATCCTTTAACTGTTCTCTGGAGTTTTGAGGAAGGTGGCTCTGCCAGGTTTTGCTAGTTGTTCAAAGAAACCGGGGAGGAGTAGAACACTGGAGTGTCTTAAGCTGCCATCTTTGTTGACCAGAATCCTGGAATTGCTCCTAAGACTTAAAACCCTAGATGCCACAGTATGATAAATTGTTAAAAAGTTAACTTGTGATCATACTCTGTACACACATCTCAGCAATGTGATTATACTCTGGTAATTTGGAAAAGCCCAGTCCTCTTGTGTCACCTAGGAAAGTCCCAGGGTTTAAGCAAGAAGGATTCAAATCACCCAGAAGCTAGTCTTTGTTTTGGCTTCATGATCAAAAACATAAGCAGCATTTTAAGGTTGAAGTGCTCTAAAGACATATACGAGAAAGGAAAGGCCAAAAGGAATAAAATGTGGTATTGAGTGAATATTAAATTTCATACTTACATTTTTTTTCTACTGACTTAGGCCACTGGCACTTTGGAATTGGGAAGAGGGCATCTGTATTTTGAATATGATCCAGATGGAACTCTTCCTATGTCAACTGCAGAATAAAGAACTCTTTCTCCCGGCAAGGGCCTGACTCAGGTGTCTAGAATATTCACTCCTCATCAGTAACAGAAGTAGTCAGCATTGTGACTATTGTTCTCTATCTGAGCTACTTGGGGATTTCAGCTGATTCTGAGTAAATGGATGGAGGGTGTCCTTTTAGGAAATTTGCTATGGTATGTGAGAGAGATTCACAAAGCGCATTCCCCATGTGTGGTGCTCCCCCAGCCAGCTGAGGCCAGTACGGGCACAGCATCGTTTCCTCCAAGGCTCACTCACCAACCGGGCAGGGAGTTCCAGCTCACCAAGGAGCTTTCTCAGGGGTGAACATTGGGGCAGAAGACACTGTATGTCATTCCTAAGGCATGGTAGAGAGGCAGGGAGCTGAAGGTCTCCTCCGGAGTGAGTGGTGGTGTGACGGTTAGGGAACCACTTGTCCTCTCAGCCTCAATAGCGCACCCATAAAAGGAGAAGACTCCTCCAGTTCTACAAATGTCAAGAGAAAAGGCCAACATTATATGCACTGCTTGCTGATTTTACCACATATTTCACCAGCTGGACCTTACATACAGGTAAAGAACGCAGTGGAAAACTAAGGCCAGGTGGGGCACGTTGAGCCTTCAAAAGATTTCACAGGCCATTTATAATGCCTGTTGAAAGTTTGTATTTCATTGCAAATTTTTTGAAAATCAGAAGACATTTAAGAATCTAGGTCTCTGTCTTGAAAAATCAGAAGCCTCCGCCACGCTGGATTGAAGTTACTGTTAGCGAGAGCTGGGTAGTGGCCATTCCCTTAGGAAGCAGTAGATGTGCTTTGGTTTGCCACAGTCCCACCACTCCCCATTACAGCCTGCGCTGGATCCACTTCGTAGTATCTCCTGCCTCCACAGGCATTTGAAATAGTGACAGTGCTCAATGATGCATTCCCAACCCAGGTGTGCCAACCTTTACTTTCAGTACCTTTTCACAAAGCAGACCCTCTTCAGAGAGAGGACTCTTCAGCGCCCTGGCATCCTGTGGGTGAGCCGCCCCCTGCTCTCCTGACAGGAGGACCTCAGAGTCCTGGAGAGGAGAGACAAGGACTGAGAACACCTGGGGAAAGGCAAAGGCTAAGGTACAGCAGCTCCGGCTAATGGGAATGTAATAGAAATCACAAATAGGAGCTACATAGTAACCGAAAATTATCTAGTAGCCACATGACAAAGAATACCCAAAACATTATTTCATAATGTAATCACCTTAAAAATTATTAATGACATTTTAGCAGTCTTCCCCCCCCATGCTAAGTCTCCGAAATCCAGTGTGTATTTCACACCTCCAGTGCATCACAATTGAGACCAGCCACATTGCAAGGCCTCACAGCCACGTGTGGCCGGAGCTACTATCCTGGGCAGCACAGAGGCAAAGAATTAAGAAATTGTTGCCCTAGTTACCAGTTTGGCCTGAGCCCTTCCTAGCTACCTTATGAGTCTCAGAAAGGAACCATGTTTATAGAGGGCTCACTATACACCATATAAAATTTTAATGCAATTTGGTTATTTTTAGTTTGTGTATCCCATTAATAAAGACAGCTAGAGCAGAGGGTAAGTGCCATTGAAATGGGCACCAAACACTGCCCTACTCTGTCTCCTGGGAACAAGTCATTTGGTATTTCTTACCCTCTGTTTTCTCATCTCTGAACTGGTAATAATTTTATCTGCCTTATGTGGTTATTGTGAAATTCATGAAAATGCTTTACAAACTATCAATAACTCTATGGATTTCATAAAAAAGAAAAATAATTATATTTTAGTAAGTGCCTGCCTCTGGGTTAGGCGCTTTGTATCTGTCTTGTTATAATAGCTCTGTCAAATAGTATGATCAGGCCGGGTTTAAAGGTGAAGAAACTGAGGCTTATTGAAATTAACTATCTTGTCCAAAGTCATACCAGGGCCTTGAAAATAGCTTGGATTATATTCATGGCACCATTCTAGTAAGAGAGAGAGGGAAAGAATATGAATCTTACCTTTCATTTTCTGAGATACTTTTGAGAAGTGCTTTAAAGATAAAGAAACTGGAGCTTTATAATTACATCCAGGCTCATACATATAGCAAATTTAGTGGCCCTAGTGAATTTTAAATTGGGCAGTCTCTAGGGTTGTCATTCTGATTTTACATCCACTGAACCCTCTGAATCAGAAGAATCTCCTGAACAGGTATCTCCTGATATATATATATATATATATATATATATATATTTAATTCTCCAAATGAAGAGCTATTCTCTTTAAGGTCCAGATTCTTTAATGGAGAAAGTTATGCATAGAATTGGTGGACAAATTCATTACCATTTGGTCATTCTGCTCCTTCTTTGTACAGATTACTTCAATAAGCATTAGTCCATTCCAATTCTTATTTCCTGAGACGTGAGTTACCACTTCTTTACTGAGATAATTGATCATTTACTTTCCAAACTACAGGCTGATTCATGCAAATACTGATAAGAAAGATTATCAGTGACTAAGTTCCTCCATAATTGCACATAAACCCAGTTTGAACCAAGGCTTTACTGCCTCCAAAAGATATCATTTCTGTCACGGCAGGTAAGGCCATTTGTGGTGGTCGATTATGCGGGGGGGTCCCTTCCACCCCCCCATCCAAATCCGGCTTGTCCTTCATTTTAGGTTAGGTCAGAGACCCATTTCAGTTCACATCATTTCTACATCTTTGACTTCCACCTTGCATTTTGGCCCATATCCCATTCTACCTTGTCTTGTCTTTGAACTAGTTCCTGTGTAGATAAAAGTTCCTTGAGGACCTCCGTGTCTACACAACCTCAGATCTAGGATGCTTTATGCTTCTGCAGTACTTAGAATATTGGATAATGCTACTCCCTCTTTATAATATGTGTTATTCATATCCTCAAGCAAAAGACTGAATCATCCTGCAAAGTATATGCTCAGAGTAACAAGGAAAGCAATAGAACTGTTATGGATATGGAAAAAGTTCACTCCAGGTGAAATTGAAAAACTAATTGAAAACTATGACTCAACCGTCTGCAATTTTCTGGTTTAACAAAGCACGAAAAGTACAAGTGGCCATGGATAAACTTATAATGCCCTTTCAGGTAATGAGTAACTGTGTGTGACTAAGAAAGATTTAGGAGAAAGTCTGAGACCTTGGGGAAAAAAGTTCCCATGTCTGACTAGTCTTGGATAATCCCAGTTCTGGGAAAGCTTAACATGTCATCAGCCCAAGTGGCATCAGCATTCTTATTTGTCAATAGGAACTCATAAGGGACAGTTATTATCTTTAATTTAAAAATAAAGTTATTGTCTTTAATTTAAAAAATGCATAAAAATAAGTACAGTGATAAAATCAGGGAACTGTAAATTCCTTGGGCTCCCAGGGGCTCCTTATTTCATACATTCACCTGTTAGAGGGCTTTTCATATTTTCATTGAGATGTATTTGTGAAGCCAGCAAACACTGGGACCCAGTGAATGTGGGCAAAGAAGAACTTTCCTTTGGCGTCTGGGTTTTCGGGTCCTTGGAGAATGGGCCGGCCGGTTGTTATTTATGGGAATGGCATTAAGGTTTACCTTTAAGTAAAGCAGATTAAATTCCGATCAGTGAGGACCGATACCACAGCTCCCTAAACCGAGCCACTGAACTCTGCCATGAACACTGCAGCATTACTGTCTTCTGCTTTCATGCACGGCACTTGCTTTGGGCTTTTATAAAGCTAATTGGGGTGCGAGGGTAGTTATAGAATTCTCGCCTGCCATGCAGAAGACCCGGGTTCAATTCCCGGCCCATGCACTTCCCCAAAACAAACAAGCAAATCAACAAAAATTCAACAAATGGTGCTGCAATAACAGGATACTCACATGGAAACAGAATGAAATGTTACCCTGGGCATATAGCATACAAAAATTAAAAACATAAAAATAAATTTAGTTGACTTTCTCGCTTGTGGGATTGGCTATGGCTTATTTCCAAAAGCTGATTTTTAAAAAAAAATGTGAAACAAATTGACACCTCTGACAGTTTTTCTCCTTGTGTTTCTAGAACCTAAGCATGTTGGAAAGAGAAAGAAAGGTGTGGGTGCCCTTTCCCCTCCTGTAGAATACTCCATGCTATGGCCACCTGCATCCTGAGCTGGTGGTGGGCTTCTGGTTTCCACTCTTAGTAATCTAGGAACCCTTCTGGAGTCTTCTCCTGTCCTCACTCCCCACATCCTGTTGGCGCGCCCTCCAAAGAGCCCAAATCTGTGCTCTCTGCGTCATAATACGTCCACCCTGGTGGAGTCATCACCCTCTCCCGCCTGTCCTACCGTATCAGACCCCTGCCTGGTCTTCCTGCTGCTCTGCTCCCCCTCACCTGAAGCCTAATCCTCCCAGAGCAGCCTGTTATCTTTTTAGAACATAAACCACATTGGGCTGTGCCTCTGCTTTGAACTCCAATTGTTCCTATTAAGCTTAAAGCAAAAAACATATGCCCTCCCCCTGGCAGAGCCCTACGTGCTCTAGGTCCTCTTATATATATATATATATATATATATTTTTTTTTTTTTTTACGTGGGCAGGCACCGGGAATCGAACCTGGGTCTCTGGCATGGCAGGCGAGAATTCTGCCTGCTGAGCCACCCTGGCCCACCCTCTAGGTCCTCCTAAATCTACCAGCCATCTCCTCCTGCGCTACAGCCAGCGCAGGGGCTGCCTTGGCATTGGTCGGAGCTCACTGATCTCACACACACCTCGCCTTCCCCTTGTGCGGGGATCAGCTGGAATCCTTTCTTCTGATCTCTGCATGGATGGCTCCTCCTGCCATTCGGATCCCACCTACTGTCTCCTCCTCAGAGACAACCTTCCTGATGTCCTGCTCCAAAGGAACCACGCCGTCACTCTCTATCTCATTGCCCCAAATCAATTCTCTGCACGGCGCTTAGCACATTCTATTTTTACTTTTAGCATTTTTAATTTTTAACTTATTGAGTGTTCATCTTTCACACCAAGATATCCCTCTCTATCATTCATCCTTGTCGTTCCAGTGTCTAGAATAGAGCCTGTCATGTAGTAGGTGCTAAATAAACATTTTTTGATTGGATGACTAGATGAATAATGAATGTCATGGTCAGTAGTCATTCAATAATAGTATTTATTGTGCAGCCACAGCACGTCAGGTTTTAGTCTGATATGATACTGATATGACCATTTTCAGTTTAGGTATAACTTTCACCACATTAGTTGATTCTGGTCAGAGAAAGTGTGTGGAAATTAAGAAAAAGGAATCAAGAACGCTGATGCCAAGAAGGGATAAACTGTCTTCTTTCTAATGTCAGGAAAAGGAACACACGGGTCAAAGGATCAATGAATTTCTTGTATCAGGGCCACATGAGCCTAAGCACAGATCAAGCCACTAGTCCAGGACCCACCCCGAGTCTCCAGGCTTTTATTTGCATCATCTTTTTTTTTTTTTTTTTTGGTTGAAGGCAAAAGGAAGTGTGTCATAGAGGGGTAGGGTGGACAGTAGGGGAGAAACAGGTGAGGGAGGAGCAGGGGCTTGGGCTTCGCGCAGAGGTATTCACACAGGGTGTTGGCAGAGTGGCCGATAGGCCTTGAATTTCTAAAAGCAGCAAACAGTTTCTGAGCATACATGATTCTACCTGTGGCCATCCCCCCTCACCTTGAGAAAGGTGAGACATGGAAGGTGTAGCAATCAGTTAGCAAAATTAGAGTGACAATGTGGTTTGATTGGCCCCTACAGGCTGGCAAGGCCTGGGGACATTTGGTTATAGATCTGGCAGAGAGGCTCAGCAAACAGGTTCAGAACTATTCAGTTGGGAAGCAATTAAGTACCAGCACCCAGGCGGAGCCAAGGCCCTGTGAGCTCACAACCCTGTTGTGGCAACTGGCCGGCCACAGGCTGCTGGAGGCTCCTCTAAGACCCTCACCCTCTCTTGCTGGGTTTAAAAAGGCATAAATAGCAGGCTCTACCTGTAATCACTTCTATGCCAGGGCTGCATTCTGCATACATTTACAACATGGAAAAGAGTTTCCTTCCTTGCATTGACACTTTAACTCTCATGGAAAGGAGCCCAGATTGTCAGGAGATCATGTTCCATTTGGATTGGGTCTATGAAGTTATCTATGTAGATGTTAGGTATAAACATATACAATTTTTCTTCCATATCTCCAGCAAAGAAATTTAAACTTTGTTTTTTGGGGGCAAGGACTTTATCTCATGCATTTTTAGATCCTCAAAAGCCTAGCTGGGATCTTACAGATTCTAAAAATAAATGAATGATCCTTCTGACTTTCTCAAAAGTCGAGGTTTTTCCGAAGGAAAAACTCTGGAGAGAGGTTTGAAGGAGGCAAATTACTAATGACACAGAGGGAATCATGTCCCTTCACATTAATCCTTCCTGAAAAACTGGAATAATTCTATTTAAGTAGAATTTAATTCAAGGCCAATTAAGAAATTAATGAAAGCATTCTATCTTTTAATATGGTCCAGCTACCTGCACTGGAATGAAATTTACATGTTTGGTATCATCCTGTTAATTAGAAGCCTAATCAACATGTATGCTTGTCTGCAGTGTGTGCATGTGTGTGTTTGTGGAATGACAAAAATCATTACAGTCTATGGTCACAATGGTGAACACTGAATGCCACTGCTAAGCAACTAGAATAAATGTTCATCCATGGGCAGAAAGGAGACTTCAGAGCTTAAAAGAAACAGGCTACCATCTCTTGTTGAGCAGCCCAGAAACCACTGAATAGAGGACATTTGCTCCTAAAGAGGATGCTCATGCTTGCTGGGCTGGCATGTGGTTGTGGCAGCAGATACAGGGCTCACATCTACATCTTATTTACTCCTCCTTAAGTGGCTGCCTTGAGGTCCCCAATAGACCACCTGGTCACACTGGCCTTTGTGGAACCCAGGCAGCTTTCTCCACCAGCTCAGGGGAAGTCTTCCTATTGCAAAGCTTGACTTCATCAGATGGATCCCCCAGGGATCATCAGGCAACAGAAGGCCTTGGGAAAGCAGCATTTTGGGGGCTGTTTGGCATGTTGCAATCAGCACTAAAAGACACACTGTTGTTACCAGGAAGGAAATGTCAGTTCTTTAGGAGAGATATCATCCTTAAATGGTGGCCCACCCTTTTAGAGAATTCACACTGCTCCAAGACCCTGACCAAAAACTCCCATGGCACATAACATCCATGCACCCAGATTTCCCACACCATCCATCAGTGTGCGAAATATCCTACTCCTTTGTCCCAGAAAGCCCTTGTTGGGGCTTGGTTCTTGTTTTTTGTTGGTGTATTAGTTTCCTAGGGCTACCACAACAAAATGCCACATACTGGGTGGCTTACAACAACTTGACTTTATCCTCTCACAGTTCTGGAGACTAGAAGTCTTAATCAAGGTGCTAGCGGGGTCATGTCCCTCCAAAGCCTCTAGAGGAGGAGACTTCTTTCCTCTTACAGCTTCTGGTAGCTCCAGGCGTCCCTTGGCTTGTGGCACCCTGACTCCTCTGGCTCCGACCTCACCTGGCCGTCCATGTCTATGTTTCTGTGTCCCCAAATTTCCCTCTTCTTATAAGGACACCAGTCATGTTGATTTAGGGTCCACCCTAATCCAGTGTGTCCTCCTCTTAACTAATTACATCTACAAAGACCCTATTTCCAAATAAGGTCACATTTTATGGATGCGAATTCTTTTGAAGAACGCTATATTACTGCACTAGTTAGGTAGCAAAACTGAGGTTCTTTCCATCAACTGTTGTTTCTGGAAATGATGATGACTCATCCGCCACCACTAACTTCAGCACTGAAGATGAGTCAACACAGAGGCAAGGCCCTGAGGGCTTGGTGTTAGGAATTAAAGAACCGAGTCAGACATGACAGGAGCAAGCCAGACAGAAGTCCTTAACCGCCTTCTGTGAGCTGAGACATGTTAAGCTTTAAATAAAAGTAATCCAGTTTTTCTTCCACCACTTTTCATTTTTTATTTATTACTACCCATTGAGCCCGAAGCAGAATGGTCAAAACATTTCCAACGAAGCTTAAAATTCAAGGTATTTATAGTCAGGCTGGAAGCAGCAGGAAGTGGGATTTATAGATTTGCATTACCAGGCAGGCAATTTCACAAACCCCAGCATTTGGATTTGTTTTTAATTAAATAAATGTGCAGGCCTTAACAGGACCAGATCTCTGAATCCCAGGAGGGGCTCCCCATAAACTGAGATAAGATCCTTAACCCCAAGGCCTTTGCATCTCCTGGAGAACAGCCGCAGGTGAGCGTAAGCAAGTTGAGAAGGATAATGGTGGAGTGAGGTCAGCCCCTGGACAGTCAGAAAGGACTTGGCAGGCAGGAGAGCGGAGTCGCACCCAGTACTAAGCAAGAAAGAAAAGGGGTTCTTGGCAAGATGTCAATGAGATGTTCAGCAGTCTCAATCTGTAATCAGAAGCATGGCTCATTTGGCTTGGGTTCATGTCCCAGCTCCTGCACACCGGCTATCTGTGGGATCTTAGACAGGTTGCTGGGATTCTCGAAGCTAAGCTTTCCCATTTCTGGGATGGGGATGAGAACAGCACCTCCATAAGTTTACTACAAGTAAACTCAAATGTTGGCTGATTTAATAGCCTTTTCTGCCTGCATTAAAGCACAATGTTCCCCTGTTCAAAACCCTTCAATGATTTCCCATCTCATTCAGAGGAAAGCCAGTGTTCTCCATGACCTTCCAGGTTCTAGTTCCCTGCAACTCTCTGAGCTTGTCTCTGACCACCTTCCCCCATACACTCTTGGCTCCAACCCCACCAGAAGCCCTGCTGTTCCTGCAACACAGAACAGGCTGGCATGCTCCCACCACAGGGTCTCTGTACTTGTTCCCTCCCTCTAAAAGGCCCCCAATTCCCATGGTGGCCTCCTCTTTTTGAGTCACTTAAGATTCTATATCTTAAATATCACTTCTTCAGAGAGGCCTTCCCTGACCACACTATATAAAATAGCAAACTACACCTCCCTAGTACTCCCATGTCCCTTACTTTTTATTTCTCTGATTGACTTATTTTTATTTTTTTAGATGTTATCATTGTACCATTATATGACATAAAATTCCCCATTTTTAAGTGTATAATTCAATGATATTAATTACATTCACACTGTTGTCTTATTATTATTACCAAAATTTTTTCATCACCCTGAACAGAAACACTGTCCCTAATAAGCAAACTCCCTATTCCTCCCTCCCCCAGCCCATGGTAACCTCTAATCTACTTTCTTTTTTACAAGTTTCCTTATTCTAGATCTTTTATGTAAATGGAATCCTGCAATATTCATTCTTTTGTGTCTGGCTTATTTTGCTTAGCATAATGTCCTCAAGTTTCATCCATGTTGTAGCAGGTACCAGAACTTCATTTCTTCTTATGACTGATATTATATGGATTTACCACATTTTGTTTATCCTTTCATCTTTTTGATGGACAGTTGGGTGTTCTGCACCTCTTGGCTATTGTGAATAATGCTGCTATGAACATTAATATGTATATGAGTCCCTGTTTCAATTATTTGGGGCCCACATTCCTAGAAGTGGAATTGCCAGTGATATAGTAATTATATATTTACATTTTTGAGGAACTGCCAAATAGTTTTCTACAGTGGCTGTACCATTTTACATTCCCACCAACATTGTATGAGGGCTCCATTTTCTGCATCTACAACCAAACAGCTGCAATCTCCAGGTGCATCTGTCACCCCAGGTTCCCACTGGTCCACGTTCCCCACTCACAGAGCTGCAGAGACCTTCACCATAGGCACCATCCATCCTTGGGCAGTCAGGATTCATGCCAGCTGTGCAGCCTCTTCCCAATCCCAAGAACTACTGTTTTGGGGAGTCAAAGAGTTCCAGGTGCTTTGCAGAAGAGGGAAGACCTACTCTTCTGGCTTCTTGTCTCAGGACCCTAAGGCAGTGCCCTGACCACACCTAACCAAATCTATTGAGCAGTTTTTATTTGCTTTGGCATTTTCCCCCTGACCACAGGAGTTCAGTATCCTGCAAGCTGCATAAAGAGTAGCAAACACACAAGACTTTCCATCGTCCCCCTTCTATTCCCTCTACCAACAGTTTTTCCCCAATTTCTCTATCCAAAAATAAAATTAAAAGCTATTGTGCATCTATTGCATATAGATATCAGTAAATGCAAACAGAAATCAATAGAGTGGTATGTGCATGAGCAAGGGGAATAATCTAAATAGACTAACAATGCCCATGTGAGGTCTTTACACAAATTAGAAAATGGTTCCACTTTCTCAAGATACTTTACTCCATCTGTTAGAAAGTCATCATAACGAGAAGACAAATCTTTAATGTTGACAGTATGACTGGTCACCATGTGCCTGGCACATGGTAGCAATCAGTAAACTTTGGCTTTTTTGTTCAGTTAGTAATGTCCATCAGCCTCAGGAGCACAGTGAACAATCTGGGCCTTCTCACAGTTCTTGGTCATTTGCAGATGACTGTCTTCATAGCCTGTCTCCTTTACCTATGAAATCAGGGGAAGGGTCACATAAACTTGGGGATCAGAGAGACTTAATATTGAACAACAGTAGTTGGGGTGGAGAGGCTGCTGGTGGTTACGTCTGGTTGTCACTGATAGGGGCTTGTTGAAGATGGCGGTGGCAATGGTGGTAATTGATGATAATGGTGGAGGCCATCAGAGTTGTACCTGAAATGATGGTGGCAATCAGTTTGTCAGTTGTGGGCATGTCATATCACGGTGGACATGTACAAGTCAGAACCAGAAGATCTAGAGGCAGCAGGCTGGAAAACTGGGCATCAAGCTGTAGAGGCCAGGCAGACAATGGAAGTGGTGAGCCTGGGAGGCACCAAGATTGCAGGAAACACAATCAGGTCTCTGGACACCCCGGCTCTCTGCTTGTGGTCTGGCTTTTTCTTAAAACTATGGATTCCTTCCCTTGACACACCCTTAATGGCATCAAGAACATTTGTAATTATTTCTGCCACATCTCTTGACCTTTCCTATTTATTTAGTAACAGGGTTTTAGCAGCCAGTCCTCTTATTGGTGGGAGATTTCTACTATGATGACTTCCAACATGTTTATTAATACCTATGGTGCCTGACCCAAAAAATCAGACCCCTAAAAATTAAATAGGTTAATATGAGTGACATTACATTTTGTAATGTACTCATAATTGGATTTATACATTATGTTATTAAAAACAAATCACATTATTTAATCATTATATTGATACTTCTTTTAGTCTCCAGTATCTTAGAGCAGCTAGAAGTAAAAACCTAAAATTGTGGAATTGTAATCCATACCAAACTCTGAAATCTGTTCTACAACTAATTTTTTTTTTTTTTTTTTTTTACGTGGGCAGGCACCGGGAATCAAATCCAGGTCCTCTGGCATGGCAGGCGAGAACTCTGCCTGCTGAGCCATCGTGGCCCGCCCTCTACAACTAATTGTTGTGCTGTGCTTTGAAATTTATTGCAATATTTTTTGCAAATATATATATATACATATATATAAAAAATATATATATATTCCTCCTAGCCTTCAATGCTGTGGAACAGGTAGAAAGTAAAATCTGAAATGATGGAATGGTAACCCATGACAAACTCTGGAATCTATCCTGTATCTACTTGTTGAATAATGCTTTGAAAATCATTGCTTCTCTCTTCTTTGCTTTGTATATATGTTATATTATACATTTTAAAATGTTAAAAAAAAAAAACAACAACAACACAGGAGGACGGGGCAATAAGGTGGCATAGTGAGGTGTGGAATTTAGTTTGTCCTACAGAGCAGCTGGTAAATAGCCAGGAATGGTACAGAACAACTGCTGGGGGAAAATCAATGACCAGACACACAGCGTACACCAGGCTGAACCGGATGGAACAACTGTGCTCCCACACGGAACTGTAAGCCCCTCAAGTTGTGGAGGCCTACGCCCCACCCCCACGGGCACAGCAGACTGGTTCCTGGAGGGAAAAGGAAACAGACTTTACTAGTAGCAATGGCTCAACCAAGTACCAATTGTAGAATTAACAAAATCTGACTACTGAAAATAGCTCCCAGCCCAGATAAATCTAGAATAAGCACTAGAGGAACTTTGACCCCCACAGAGACAGGGGTGGGGCTATGGAAAATAGAAACAGAGACTCTTTGAATTGGACAGCACAAAATACTGGAAAAGGGCTGGACATCAAGAAAAGGAGGTACATAGAGCCATATACCATCTCCAGCTCTTGAGTGACAAACCCTAGGAGTGGGGTTCTGGCTCTGAAAAGGCTGTTTTTACTTTTTTTGCCTCTTAACAGCCTATTAGATAGAACTGGAAGTACTCTCAGGCTCCAGCATTGCCCCCGTCAAGGGAGGAGCTAAAACTTGTCTGAGAGACAAATTAACTAGTCAGGCAAAAGGGGTTATTTCTCTTAAAGTGTATCTTCCTGAAGAAATGGGGGTGGGATCTAGTTCATGTGGAATCCCTCCTTCAAGGAATTCAGGCTCCAGGGGCTGGAAAACAGGAGCATTCAAAGCCATCCCACTTTCTCACCTCTGTCTCAACTATGTCCTGGCAGGGAGAGTCTGCTGAAATTAATGGCATTGCATCTCTTTAAGCTGGTGGGAAGCCACAGGTAGACAAGCACCACATGCCGGACAGGATAGGAAAAACACAGAGTCTAGAGGTTTCTTAAGAAAGTCTGACAACCTCGGTCTCATCCTCAGGGAAAACTGATGCTGACTAGTGTTTCCTCCTGAGACATGGGCCTATCTGGTCTGGGAAACTCTGTCTGGGTCTATAATACTGAGGAGACCCTCCTCCTAAAAAAAAAAAAAAAAAGGCTCCATATAGGCAGGGCAAGAAACAGAAAAAGAACTGAAAAATTCTGATCAAACAGAACCTATGCTAGAGGTCTAGAATAAGTTGAACCAAATGTCAAAGAATAGATAGAGAACAGAGCCATCCAGCAAGAAAACCCTAGGTAAAAAGAGCAAAAGCAACCTCCAGAATAAACTAATTCAGGAAATCAAATGCCTAGATGCCAGCAAACAATAACAAGTCATACTAGGAAAATCGAAGATATGGCCCAGTCAAAAGAACAAACCAGCACTTCAGATGAAATACCGGGGTTGAAACAACTAAATCAGGATGTTCTAACAGACATGTAAAATCTCATCCAAAATCAAATCTAAAGTTGAGGAAGGATATAAAGAAGACATTGGGTGAACAAAAAGAACTCAAAAGTTTGAAAAAACAAATCACAGAATTTGTGGGAATGAAAGGAACAATAGTAGAGATGAAAAACAATAGAAACCTAAACAATAGATTTGAAGAGGCAAAAGAAAGGATTAGTGAACTAGCGATTGGACATTTGAAATCCAACACACAAAAGAAAACATAGGGGAAAGAATGGGGGGAAAATGAGCAAGTTCTCAGGGAATTGAATGACAACATGAAGTGCACAAATATACACATGACTGGCATCTGCTGGTCCCTTGCTTCTGGGCTCCATTGCCTTCAGTCTCTGTTCCTATGGGGATTCCTCACTTCACCTCTCCAGGTCTGGCTTTCATCTCTTGGCCTCCCTTGGTTCTCTCTAGGTTCCTGTTTGCTTAACATCTCTTGGCAATGTCTGCTGGGCTCCAAGCATCTCCAAACATCTGTGTCTCTGTTCTCGAAGTGTTGGTATCTGTATCAGCTCTGCTCTGAAGTATCTGTCTACTCTTTCTCACTCTCCCCAAAATATTTCCTGTTTTAAAGGAATCCAGTGAACTCACCTTGAATGGGTGGAGTCACATCTCCATCTAATCAAAATGTCATACCCACAAGGGGGCATGCTACATCTTCATGGAGATAATCTAATCAAAAGTTTCTGCCCTACAATATTGAATTAGGATTAGAAGAAATGGCTGCCTCCACAAGATTGAACCAGGATTAAAACATGGCTTTTCTGGGGTACATAATATTTTCAAACTGACACAGGCAATCAATTAGATAGATGAGTAGCTAAAAAACATCTTGAGAAAGAAAAATGAAATTGGAGGTATCACAGGACCTGATTTTAAAGCATATTACTAAGCTACAGTGGTCAAAACAGCATGGTACTGGTATAAAGATAGATATGCCGACCAATGGAATTGAATTGAGTGTTCAGAAATAGACCCTCTCATCTATGGACCCTCTCATCTATGGACATTGATCTTTGATAAGGCAGTCAAGCCAACTCACCTGGGACAGAACAGTCTCTTCAATAAATGGTGCTTGGACATTTGTAGTTAAGGTATATTGGAGAGGCTGGAGGGAAGTACCTGAAAATGTAGAGCTGTGTTCCAGTAGCCATGTTTCGTGAAGATGATTGTATAATGATGTAATGATATAGATTTTGCAATGTGACTGGGTGATTGTGAAAACCTGGTGTCTGATGCACTTTTTATCTACAGTATGGACAGATGAGTAAAACATATGGATTAAAAATAAATAAATTATAGGGGGAACAAATGTTAAAATAAATTTAGTATATTGAAATGCTAGTGATCAATGAAAGGGAATGGTAAGGGATATAGGGAAAAAAGGGGAAACAAAGGCTAGAATATATTGAGTAGATGGACATACCAGCAGTCAATGAGAGGGAGGGGTAAGGGGTATGGTATGTATGAGTTTTTTCCTTTTTTCTTTTTATTTCTTTTTTCTAAATTGATGAAAATGTTCTAGGAAATGATCATGGTGATGAATATACAACTATGTGATGATATTGTGAGTTATTGGTTATGTACCAAGAATAGACTGATCATATGTTAAGAATGTTCATGCTTCTATGTTATGTTTAAAAAATTTTTTTTTAAATTTTTAAATAAAATAATAAATGGTGCTTGGAGAACTGGATATCCATATGCCAAACAATGAAAGATGATCCATATCTCACACCCTATACAAAAATTAACTCAAAATGGATCAAAGAGCTAAACATTAGAGTTAAGACCATAAAACTTTTAGAAGAAAATGTAGGGAAGTATCTTATAAATCTTGTAATAGGAGGTGGTTTCCTAAACCTTACACCCAAAGTATGAGCACTGAAAAAAGAAATAGATAAATGGGTTCTTCTCAAAAATTAAACATTTTTGTGTATCAAAGAACTTTGTCCAGAAAGTAAAAAGGCAGTGTATACAATGGGAGACAATATTTGCAAACCACATATTAGATAAGAGTTTAGTATCCAGAATGTATAAAGAGATTCTTTAACTCAACAACAAAAAGACAAACAACCCAATTACAAAATGGGCAAAAGACATAAGCAGACACTTCTCAGAAGAGGAAATACAAATGGCTAAAGGGCACATGAAAAGTTGTTCAACTTCACTGGCTATTAGGGAAATGCAAATCAAAACCACAATGAAATATCATCTGACACCCACTAGAATGGCCATTATTAAAAAAAAATAGAAAGTGACAAGTGCTGGAGAGAGTGTGGAGGAAGAGGCACATTTATCCATTGTTGGTGAGAATGTAAAATGGTACAATTGCTCTGGAAGTCAGTTTGGCAGTTCCTCAGGAAGCTAAGTATAGAATTGTCATATGATCCAGCAATCCCATCACTAGGTATATATTCAGAAGAACTGAAGGGAAGGAAGCAAATGGACATTTACACACTGATGTTTATAGCAGCATTATTTATAATTGCCAAGAGATGGAAAATGCCCAAATGTGCATCAATGGATGAGTGGCTAAACAAGCTATAGTATATATATATGGTGGAACACAGCTATAAGACTGAATAAAGTCATGAAGAATGTAACAATGTGGATGAATGTTGAGGACATTATGCTGAGTGAAATCAGCCAGAAACTAAAGGACAAATGCTGTATGATCTCACTAATATGAACTAACATCAATGGGTGAATTTGGAGAATTGAAGTTAAGAACACAGGTTATCAGGAGATAGAAATAGAATAGAGATAGGGCATTTGGTCCTGAAGGAATACAGATTGTGCAACAGGACTGACTATAAAAATTTAGAAATGGATAGCACAATACTACCAGTCTGTAGTACAATAATATAAGAGATTCTTCAACTCAATAACAAAAAGGCAACCCATGAAGTTAAATGTATGACTAAGGGAGAAGAGGTGGGGGCACATATGAAACCAGAAAGAAAGATAAAGGATAAAGTCTGAGACAGTATAATTTAGGAATACTTAGAGTAGACAATGACAATGATTAAATGTACAAATACAAAAACATTTTTGCATGAGGGGGAACAAATAAATGTCAACATTTCAAGGTAGTAAAATGGACAGTATACAGTAAAAAGTACAATCAATGCAAGCTAGGGTCTATAGTCAACAGTAACACTGCAATATGCTTCCACTGAATGTAACAAAGGCAATATTGCAGAACTAAATGTCAACGGGGGGGTGGGTATGGGGGAGAGATATGGATTCTTTGCAGAAGAAAAGGAAATGTCTTCCTATAGATTATGGTGGTGAAGGCCTGTCTATTTACTTAGATTGGGTTATATGATATGTGAATAAAAACTGTTAAAAAATGAACAGAGAGAAACAAATGCTTGAGAAAATACAGAGGAAGTGATGTATGTATTCACTGTCAGTAGGGAAACTGAGCTGTGCGGCGCTTGGAGGTTCCAAAGGAGACTAGGGGTGGGCTGCCATGTGATCCTGCAGCCCCGTTGCTCAGCATATACTTGGAGGAACTGAGTGTGGGGACACAAATGGACATTTGCAAATTGGTATCTATGGCGGCAGTGTTCATGATTCACAATGGATGGAGGTGGACTAAAGGTGCAACGACTGAGGGAAGGAAGGGGGAACTGTGGTGTATACAGGTGCCTCGTTCATATGGACTAACTATAACATAGAAGCTTGGCGAATTGAAGTCGAAAGCATGGGTTATCGGGTTGGGGCCTATTGTAAAAATTTCTAGATGGTAAGCTCTTACAGCAGTCACATATGTTCAGGACTGTTACATTATATTATATTAATTGTAACTGTTATTTCTAAATTCTGAGATACTGAGCTGTTTGTGTATAACTTGGTTGTTCCCAGAAACATCGGGTATTTATGTGATACCTGAGACTTGGAGTTAGAGCTCTGAAGCTGTGAAAGTCAGCACTACCCCATAGAACAATTGTGTGAAAGTTAAAAAAGGGATCAGACTTGGACTTGAGATGTGAATGAAGCTGATCTGGATAGGACCAAGGTAAATCAAAATACAGGGTAAGGAATGATATGGTCCATATTTTAAGACTTCAACTTCTGTGTGAGACCAAAGGAAGAGATGTTTACTTGGTGCAAAATTTATATTTTTGGTAGCACATTACTTAATTTAACTTATATGGTCAGTTTAGTTGAACTCCATAAGTACATGGAATCTTGAATAGGGCGTGGGATCTTGTTGGTTTGTCCAGGTAAGACTGATTCTTCAATATATCCCAGAGTAATTTGGGCAGAGAATAAAAAAGTATTTGTACAGATAATAGAGGAAATATTCAACTTACCCATCTGGGGAATTCCTGATATTCTTGCAAGCAGTGGAGACAACCGATTCAATAGGCTGAGTCCTCGATCTTGGGGTTTGCCCCTATGAAACTTCTTCTTAGAAAGGATAAGCTAAGCCTAGTTATAATTATGCCTAAGAGTCACCCCCAGAGAACCTCTTTTGTTGCTCAGATGTGGCCCCTCTCTCTAAGCCAACCTGGCAGGTGAACTTCCTGCACTCCCCGCTACATGTGGCATGACTCCCAGGTGTGTAAATCTCCCTGGCAACTTGGGACAGAATTCCTGGGATTTGCCAGGACCTGCCATCATGTGATTGGGAAATCCTTCTTGACCAAAATGGGGAACAGAGAAGTGAGACAAAATACAGTGGCTGAGATTTCAAATAGAGTTGAGAGGTTATTCTTATGCATCATTTAGATATCCCTTTTTAGTTTATGGTGTATTGTAGTGGCTGGAGGGAGTACCTAAAACTGTTGAGCTATATCCGGTAGCTCTGATTCTTGAAGATGATTGTATGAAAAAAGCTACAGTTTTTACAACATGACTGTGTGATTGTGAAAACCTTGTGTCTGATGCTCCTTCTGTCCAGAGTATGGACAGATAAGTAAAAAAATAAGGACAATAAATAAATAAATAAGGGGGGGTGGGGATAAAGGGTAAAAACTGGGTAGATTGAAATACTGGTGGTCAGTGAGAGGGAGGGGTAACGGGTATGGGATGTATTAGTTTTTTCTTTTTACTTCTTTTTCTGGAGTGATGCAAATGTTCCAAAAATGATCGTGGTAATAAATACACAGCTATGTGATGATATTTTGAGCCATTGATTCTACACCATGTATGGACTGTATATGTGTGAAGATTTGTCAATAAAAATATGAAAAAAAAATAACCAAATCATGAAGCCAAATTATTTAACCCTATTCAACAAGTATTGAGCATCTTGCTTTTAGCCTTTACTCATCTGGTCCCTGGTATAATTTGGCTGTTCAGTATGTGTAATGTGTCTGCCCTATGAGATCATAGGCTGCTTTAGGATCAGGTTGGGAGGTTGAGGGGGAAAGTATATTTCATTTGTGCCTTTCCTCAATCTAGCAAAGAGTTTACCCATAGTGTCTCTGATGGAATTCTTTCCCACTTCGTAGACTGTCCTCATACACAGTCTGGCGGTATGTCCTGGTAATCTCCGTTTTAAGCAGAACATACCACCAGAGCCTCTGGTTTAATAGTTTAATGATGGGGACGAGAGAAGTGGACTCTTTAACTCTCCATGGCTTCTAATGCAGGAGGCTAGAACTTCATTTTGAGGATTTTGTTCTAGTTGGTCAAGCCCAAAAGAAAGGGAGAATGGGTTGAGAAATGTGGAAAGAAAACATTGGCTCAATCTATAGTACAGCATGCTGTGGAGCAGAACTCAGGGCTTATGGGTATTGAGCTGAGAGTGCGAAGGCTAACCTGGGGTGGGGAGGGGGGCACTGCTAGTAGCATGTGGACCCTACTTGCCTCCCAGACCACCCCAGTCACCTTTCAGGAGTCAGCCTGATCATCTAGAGCTCAGAGCTGGGTGGAGTGGAAGGGAAGGGCGAGGAGGCAGAGGGCGGGCCAGGTTAGCCCTGGTGCTGACTGAGACTGGCATTTTCTCTCGCCTCAGGCTCTGCTGGGGAGCAAGCAAGGAGAATTTGGGTCATTGCCCTGGAAACCTCAGCCCTCCTCCCACATTCCACTAGGCTCAGCCTCACCCATACCACCCGCCCCTACTTCAGACCGGCAGAAGACTCCCAGGTCTGGAAACTGGTAGTCAAGAGGATAGACTGTTTGCATTGTTCGTTTTGTTTTGTTTGAAGAAGTGCATTCCAGCTATGGCACTAAGCAAAACAAACCACCTCTCACCATGACTGCTTTATTCATAGACGACCAAGAATTAAATCTCTTGCTTCTCTCCCAAACAGACAAGTGAAACAATGGGAAGCTTCCAGCAGAGTTCACTGCCTGTCCGCTCTAGCCAGACTTGTTCCTACCACAGGCTGCTGGGCTGCCCACACCCCACGGCTGTCCCCAGTTCCTCTGTCCAAAAGCTTCCAGAATCTGAGAGCAGTGAACTCTCAGTTGAGGGCTGTGAAGTGCTCTTAGAATGTCAAGTCCTGAACTCATGACCAGACAGATTTGGATATCTGCAGCAGAGGTGGGCCATCCTTCTGATCCCAAATAGGGCTGCATGGATGCCGTGTACACTACCCACTCCTGGGCGCTCCACCCTTCAACCACGGGGTGGGAAAAAATGTGGTCCCTGCTCCAGAGAAGCTGCCAAGTGATGGCTTGCACCACATTATCAGGAGAAGGCTGCACATGTGAGCGTGACAATGAAACCGAGAAGGAGGCAGTAATAGGAGCAGTTCTGACCAGCCAGGGCTTTGGAGTTAAGAGGCGTTTGCATCCTGACTTTGCCAGTTATTAACCGTGCAACATTGGGCAAGTTTATTCTCTCTTAATGCTAAGCATCAATTTCCTTATTTATGAAAAAAGAAAGAATAATATTTACCTCACTGTGCCAGTTAGGGTCTCATCAGGAGACAGAAAGGACACCAGTTATTTCAACAGAAAGAATTGAATATCAAGACTTGGTAACTGTGTGTAAAGTTGCTGTTCTAGTTTGCTAGCCGCTGGAATGCAATATACCAGAAATGGAATAGCTTTCAAAAAAGGGGGAATTTAATCAGATGCTAGTTTACAGTTCTAAGGCCAAGAAAATGTCCCAATTAAAACAAGTCTATAGAAATGTCCAATCAAAAGCACCCATCCAGGGAAAGATACCTTGGTTCAAGGCCGATGAAGTTCAGGGTCTCTCTCTCAAGTGAGAAGGCACATGACGAGCACAGTCAGGGCTTCTCTCTCAGCTGGAAGGGCACATGGTGGACACGGCATCATCTGCTAACTTTCTCTCCTGGCTTCTGGTTTCATGAAGCTCCCCAGGAGGTGTTTTCTTTCTTCATCTCCAAAGGTCTCTGGCTCATGGGCATTCTGCTTCGCCATGCTGCAGCATTCTCTGCTCTCTCTGAATCGCCTATTCTCCAAAATGTTTCCTCTTTTATAGGACTCCAGTAAACCAATCAAGACCCACTCAAATGGGTGGAGACATGTTGTCACCTAATCCAGTTTAGCAACCACTCTTGACTAAATCACATCATCCAGGGAGATGATCTGATTACAGTTCCAAACATATAGTATTGAATAGGGATTATTCTACCTTTATGAAATGGGATTTTGATGAAAACATAGCTTTTCTAGGGGGCATACATGTTTGAAGGGCATAACCCTTCAAACCAGCACAGTTGCTAACTAGGCAAGTGAAAAGCTAAGAAGTTATCTCAAATGCATCACCGAGGTACCAACTGTGAGAAGCAGCTACTACTCTTAGGGCTGAGGGAACAAAGGGAAGGAAGTAGATTTATTAAAACTTGGAAACTTAGAGGAGGGTTTCTACAGGGCTGAGACTCAGACCTCTGAGGAAGCACCATGCTTGGCTGGTACTAGTGTCTCCAAGTAGGTGAATTGAGGCTGGTCCAGTGAGTATTTGAAAAAACAGCAAACTGATTCAACCATCGCTACTGGAATGAATTTCCTCTGCTAGGATGAGGAGGCATTGCTGGGAGACTTATGGGAACAGGAAACTAAGAGGATGCCAACAAAAAGGAACAGGTTCCTTCTCTATCCCTGAGCCTTACAGCCTCTCTCTGTCGCCCCTATTGGCAGAGCCCAACACGGGGCAGCTGGCCAAGAAGAAACGTGGTTTGTAGGGTTTCCGCTTCAGCATCAGCTAGATGCAAATAGGACTGAATGCGGAGTTCAATGGCCTTAACTTCATACATGATCCACTCACAGTTAGGATTAAATGAAAATATGTGTATAAAATGTTTAACACAGGGACAGGCACAGAGTTGATGTTAAATTACTATTATATTCTTCATTTTTGTCATTATCATTGTCATTATTATTGTGGTAGATAAATGGGCTTGGCAATTTGATGTAGGATAATGGCAGGCTCTGAGATTGGTTGATAGTGAGTGGAGACTAATTTCTAGGTTCCCTTTTAGAAAATTCAATTGAGAATGTGAGATTTCAGATATATTTTAAAAGACAAAAGTGATATCAAATAGTAAAGAATATAAATTAGTCATGTAAATTTGATTTCTAAGACATCCATCCCTCTCCACTGCCATGGCCCTGCACTTGTTCATACCCTTTTACCTCTTACTTGGATTCACTAATACTCTCCTCTCACCTCCAGGCCCTCTGTCCTCTGGTCCATTTAACCACTGCTTCCAGTATTCATCCTACTGCCCTGCTGCCATATCATTGCATGTCCACCTCTTCATATTAAAAGCAAGATTCCTTTGACTAACATTTCACCCCCTCAATGACCTGTTGAGCCCTGGAAATACTACTTTGCATCGGGTCTGGTATCCTTCCTATGCTAGTGCCAAATTGGAAAAATAGGAGTGGGAAGGAAGTTAAGTTAGGCCTGACGCCTAAGGAATTTCCCTTCAGATGTCCTGTGTCAGCTCTAATTCATAATGTGAAACACAGGGTTAAAAACTCCACTGGGCAGCTGCCGTGGCTCAGCAGGCAGAGCTCCGACCTGCCATGCTGGAGGTCAAGAGTTTGATCCCTGGTGCCTCCTGCCCATATGCAAATTAAAAAAAACCAAAAAACAAAAAACTCCACTGCCATCCACCCCTAAATCTTTAATAGGGTCCTCATCAAAGTTGAGGTAACTTCTTCATGTCCTCAGCCCACTGGGTGCAGTTCTCCTCTTCCTTATTAAATTAGCAATTCCCTTCTTCCTTTGCTTTCTCTTTAATGGCATCTTCTCCAGGACCTAGGGTAAAGGAGCAGCTTCTCTCAGGATCATTACTAGTTTCATGGCAGAAGTAAAGGAGAAGATGTTGACACCTCACAATGGCTTGTAAAGATTCTGCTTAGATGTAGCATGCATTACTTCCAATCATATTTCGTTGGCTAGAGGAAGCTGCAGGGCTTCTTCTGAGTTCAGTAGAAAGAGATGTGTGATTTTCATTTAATTAGGGGCACTGCAAGTCACTCGGCCAAATCTGACATCAATGGACATGAATGTATACTATTACCCCAGAGAGAAGAAATGAATATTTTGATCAATAGGAAAATCTACCATACCATTCTATCCAGGGATCCTATCACCTCACACCAGGACAATGAAGTCCCAGGTGGTGATGGCTTCTAATCTAACCTGGTCACAATAAAAGTGTTCCCCCAGATCCTTTGAAGTTTCCCTTCCTCCTCTGCTATTTCCATATTACATTGAAAATGGAGTAGTTGCCATAATATTATTTCCAAAATGCTATTATCATCCTGTCTTTCCCCTTGCTCTGAATGTTCAGGGACTCCCTACTGCCAATGAGTTCAAATCTAAATCCCACAACCCAGTGTTCAAAGCCTCCCTCAACTGGCCAACCCAAAGATGTCCAACTGCATCCTCCTTCCAACTCCTCAGATTCAGCCAGTCAACTGATGGTGTTCCTTACAACTACTCCAATATTTATGATATTAATCATAACCTGTGACATTAATCTTTGTTTGTGCTTCTTCTGGTCCCCTCCTCATTATCTCTTTTGCAATCAGTCTCTTTTGAAGACACTGAATCTTTCAGTTTCTTCAAGAGTTGGTTCAAATCTCAAATTCAAAATAATTTCCTTAAACCTCTTCCAACTCTTTACCCTCCTCAAAATTCAGAATTACATCTCTATGTCCCTGTTTTATTTTGTTTTCTGCTTCTAGAATCACTATGTATAATTTTGGGAAGAGACCTTGGGGATTTTCTATTCCATACGTACCAGCTCCCCTATTTCAGATATGAGGAAAATTAGATCCCAGAAAAGAATGAACAGAAAAGTAATTAATTTATCAAAAGATTAAGTTGGGATGAAAATTGGTCTTCAGACTCCTACTTCAGTATTCATCCCCCTATATCAATTTGTCTCTTTGAATTTATATCTATATCTCCAACTAGCTGATAAGCTACTTTGAGGCAGGAATGCCTCATTCTATCATCTGTTATGCAAGGCTCTTGGCATTTATTATCTCTAATTTTAACCACAGTCTTGCTAGGAAGTGAGTATTCTCATTTTACTAAGAGTCATATAAGTACTGGGCCAAAGATTAAATGACCAATAAATGATAAAGACAGGGTTTTATTAAATGCCTTTGGTGTGCTTGGAACTGTGCTAGTTTCTACTTCAAGGAAATTGCAATAGAATTTACTTTAAAAATTACAGGTTCATTTCCCAGTGCCTGCCCATGAAAAATAAATAAATAAATAAATAAATAAATGCTATAGGGTAGTGCAATGGTAGCTCAGTGGCAGAATTCTCACCTGCCATGCCAGAGACCCGTGTTCAATTCCTGGTGCCTGTCCATGCCAAATAAATAAATAAATAAATGTTATAACCTCAAGGTAGTTCATAATAAATCCCAAATGAGTAATATATTCTGGGCTATGGACTTTTGTGTGAGACAAGTATTGTGGCCTGAGATACTGAGAAAACGATCCAACTTGAGCTTGGCAGTTAAGGATGCACAGGACATGTATAGCTTAAGCAGATGCAGTGGGAGATGCAGGCATTTCTAGCAAGGAGAAGGGTGTGAACAGAGACTGGTAAAAAAAAAAAAAAAAGAACTGTTTGGGAATGAGGGGAAACTTGTTTGGCAGGAGCCAGAGTTTTCACAGTAGAGTCATGCGCAATAAACCACAACAAATCCTTTAGGGCAAAAGTATGGAAGGCTTTCAATGCCAAGCTAAGGTACCTGGATTTTGTCCTGTAGGTTATGGGGATTCAACATAAAACTGTGATTTAGCCAGCAGTATATCATGTGAGTGGAGGAAAAATAGGAGGAGAGACAACTTAAAGGACCACTTCAATCTGTACTAAGTGGGAGGGGGAGCATGCTAGAAATCATATTGTTGGTACAGGAGTTAGTACAATTATTTGTGGAGGTAGGGGTTGGAAAAGTGAATGTAAATTGCCAAATGTGCTTGCTGAAACCCAGAAAGTCCTGTTTCCCTAAAAACTTGCATAAAATTTAATGGCAAAAACACTAATAAAAATACATCCTTGTTACATAAAGGGTCATAGAAAGAGGGAGGGAAATTCTGTTCCCAGAGAGTGAAAAAAGCTTTATAAATCACCCAAGCCCATTCCACCTTTTATATTGTCTTCAGTAGTGGGTTTCTAATGTATATTCTTTAACCTTGTCCTTTTCTTTCATACATGAATCCACAGTTGACTGGATCATGTCTACTGAGCATTCACAAAAGGCTAGAATGTACTACTTACTTTCATCAGAAAATGATTTCCAAGTTTGTGACATTGCCTGTTCGCATAAATCATATCAGCACCTTTTTCTTATCCAATTATTTGGAAAAACTAAAATGAGCCAAATTTAGCAAAATATCCAATTTGCTGCAAAGCTTTGATTTAAAAAAAAAAGATGGCACCATTCCTTATATGGAAATGTGGGTCACAGACCCAGAGCAATATGCAATAGGTTAAATTTAAAATATAAATTCATCAACCGGTTATGGGAATTCGAATGGTGAATCATCACAGATAGTTTAGTGCTTTTAAACCTAAAGTGAAATTGTAAAGATGTGGGTTGATAAAAGTTGAATTTCAAACCCATGAATCATTGTTGAGACCCATCTCTGTACCCTCAAGTCACTCAGTGTTTCTCTTAACTTTGGTGTTCAGAAAGATCTAGGAATATATTACTCTCCTAGCTGCTAAAACAAATACCATACAATGGATTGCTTAACTATAGGAATATATTGGCTCAGGTTTCAGAGACTAGAATGCTTGCTCTTCTGGCTTCCAGCAATCTTTGGGGTTCCTTGAGTTTTCCATCACATGGTGGCATCACCTCCTTTCTCTTCCAAGTCCTGTAGACTTCCAGCTTCTGGCTGTTCCCTCTGCTTCCTTCTTCTTGTGTCCAATTTCTTTTGCTTATAGGGACTTAAGCTCTGTTGGGTTAAGACAACCCTCATTCAGTGTGGGCACACTTAACTGACAACATCTTCAAAGGCCCTATTTGCAAATGGGTTCACACCCACTAGGACCAGGGTTTGGGACCTGAATATGCCTTTTGTAGGGGGCACAATTCAATCCCCAACAGGGAGTATCAGCCCAACCAACACCAAAGATAGTCGAAAGTTGACCACATAACCTCCAAACTGCCCTATTCTGGAAACCCCAAATCATGCTCATTTTACTTTACAGGGCCAATTTTTTGGGTGATTCAGGAACAATTTGTGTGGCCTGTATTTGTATGTGTGATGTTGCAATCTCATTTCAGGGATGAAAGGATATAGATGACTTCAGTGGATTTTGGAGGGTTTAGGAAAAGGCCTTTCTCTTGCATTACTTAAGGGTCTGAACTTCGTTGTGTGCCATGAACATCTTTGGCAGTCTAAGGAAGACTACAGACCCCTTTTCAGAAAAAAAAAGTCTTTAAGAATTTATAAAATAAAATGCATATGATTAGAAAGAAAATGAATTAGATGGAAACAAAGTTATTGAAATATTGAAAAAGAAATGTACGTTATAGTAGCGATACCTCTTTATTAACGTTAAATAACAAGGCCTAGTAGCAGGTTGAATGACCATAGTCATTTTGTGATGCAGTGATGAGTGGGAAGATTTTGAGTTATCTGCAACAACTATACAGTGAAAATATGTGTGATTCCTTTTGGTGAAAGTTATAGTTACTGCTAATAGTACGGTGGTTTGTTGCCTACATATAAAATAGAAGAAAATGCTCTCGTGTTAATGAACATCCAGATATCATTTTTCCCCCAGTCAAGGTCACAGACCTCCAAATTCTATCAGTGGATAGACCTCAGGTTAAGAACCCACGTATTAAAAGCTTATTTCTTGGTATCATATAGCTATCAACGCTCACTGGAGTCTACACAGACCTCTACTTTAGGCAGCATGGAAGTGATGCTCTGATAGTTCTGGGAAGTTGGCCCACTGAACTTGCTTACCATTGCTGAACTAGCCCCCAGCATCATGCCTCACAGGGCATGAGTAGATACTTGGTGCGTGTTTGTTGATCTACTGTGTGAAGAACTGGATAGACTGACAATGGAATGGGGTTGAACTTGGCCCTCGAGGGGCCCTTCTAGCTGGAACTTTCTGGGACTCTATGGCTCTATGACAAATGCAGAAGGACTTTACTGAAGCCAGCTCAGAGGCCTGTGGCTGCCAGGAAGTGACCACAGGAGACAGTTCAGGCAGGTGGTGGAGTTTTGATGCAAAGCACTGGAGGGTAGGGGGAGTCAGATGCACAGAGCCAAATCATAATTCTATCCCTGAGATGACAGTCTGGAGCAGAAAATGGATGTGCTGCATCCAGTGACCACAGAGGGTAACCAAAGGGCAGAGAAACAGCTGAGGCTGCCCAGCTGTTTCCTCTGTCACATGTCTATCAGCTTGGGCATTCATCAGGACCCTGGTATCTAGTTTTCTGAATAAAGAGATCATTTTTAAGCTTAAAGTCCTTTTGTGTTTCTGACAAGTGTCATTGGCTGGAGGTGTTGACTGAGGTTGTCCCCTCCCTACCACCGCCAAGGAAAGGAAGAAAAGAGGCTGAAATCACACAGCTTTGTGAATTCCTGGCGGGACTTAGTGTTAGTCACTAAGACACTGTAATGTAAAGCAATCATTAAGATTAGTAACAGTCATGAAAACAGGATACCAACAAATGAAATTATCTAAAATGGGACATTTACCCAAGTTAACACTTTTATACAGGGATGGGATTTTCATATTGTACAAATGAGTGATATTAGCAATGATGGCTGTCATTTTTGCAGCATGCTTCCTATGCATCAGCTATCTTATGTAATTTTTACCTCCATTTAACCCTCACAACACCACCCTGTGTGCATTATTAGCCCCTGTTGTAGGTTAAATGGTGTTCTCCCAAAGGGTATGTCCACCTGGAACTTAAGAATGTGACCTTATTTGGAAAAAGGTCTCTTTGTAGATGGAATTAAGTTAATCTGGAGATAAGATCATCCTGGTTTAGAGTGGGCTCCAAATCAAATGACAAGTTTCCATATAGGAGAAGAAGACACAGGCAGCAGAGGCAAGCACACAGAGAGAAGGTGATATGAAGATAAGACAGAGATTGGTGTGATGTATCTATAAAGCCAAGGAGCACCAAGGACCATTGGCAGCCACCTGACGCTACAAGAGAGGCATGGAGCAGGTGCTCCCCTAGAGCCCCAGAAAGAACTAACACTGCCAACACCTTGATTTTGGACTTTTGACCTTCAAGACTGTGAGAGGATAAAATTCTGTTGTTTAAAGCATCTGGTTTATGGTACTTTGTTATGGCAGCCCTAGGAATCTAATGCTCTGTGAAACAGCCCCCTTTTACAGTGAGGACACCAAGGCTAAGTGAGGACACATACCTGTCAAGGGTGCATAGTCAGCACACCTGAGTGCCCTCAGAAGGCACGGACCAGGAGCGCTTGCCTCCAGGCTCTTCTCCAGCCTCCCAGAGTGAGGCAGCTGCTGTTCTAGTTCTGAAAACTATCCATGTGACTATGGCTACATCATAGACTGCCAAGAGGTCACCTAGGACAGGCATGCTCACCACTCTGCAACTCTGCCACAACTGACAAATAATTTAAGTAATTCAAGTTGACATATGCTATCAGGGTGATTTAGCACAAAGGTGAGCCACACACCTGGAATCAGACCACCTGGAGTTGAGGCCAACTCTTCCATTTTGTGAGTTTTGAGACCTTGGACGCATTATTTCACTTCTCTCTGTAAAATGTGTAAAAGTCAAGAGGAGCCTAAGGAGACATGACAAGGGTAATGAGTATCCTGGATGGGATCTGGAACAGAAAAAAGAGATTAGATCCAAAAACTAAGGAAACCTGAATAAAGTGTGGGATTCAGCTGATAATAACAAATCAATGTTGGTTTATTAATTTTAACAAATGTACAATACTAATGGAAAAAGTTGATAGTAGGGGAGGCTGGGTGTGGGGTATGTGGGAACCCTCTGAACTATCTCCACAATTTTTCTGCAAATCTAAAACTGTTCTAAATAAGAATGTATTTTAGAAATGGGGGGAAGTATCAATACCTTACTTCACAGTATAACATTTAGAAGAGTTCCTGACACATAGAAAGACCATTTAAACATTAGCTATTATTGTTTTAGAGCTATTATCAAGAACAAGGAACTTTCATCTGAAAATTCTCATGAAATAGGCTAAGTACTTTTTCTTAAAAAAGATGATGTTATATTTTTAGAGTTAGATTGTCTAAAAAAGTTGTTGTAACAATAGTTTTGTCTCATTCCCTACTAGGGAAAAGCAAATGAATTAAGCATTCTCTCACACTTCAGTATTTCCTAGTTTTAGATCTTTCCAAACTGAGATTTCTGACTTCTGACCTATCCTACTATTGCATGCAATTCAAAGGAACAAGATCTAGCTTTTCTGAGAAATATGAAAAAAAATCTAAAAAGACTTGCAAATATATCTTCAAAACAAGACTTCATGCTTTTTTTCTGCTTGTGAATTGAATTTTTTAAAAGCACCCACCTCATATTTTACTTTTTCTTGAAAAATCAAGCAGAATGAATGGTCATAATTCTTTCTTTACTATTTTGACATCCTACAAGATGGACAAATTGCTCATTTCTTGTATAATCACTTAGATTCACACCTCATGAAAGAATAGCACTTTTGAGAGGTGCTCCATATTTAAGCAGATTGTTCCCTTCTTCCCTGATCCTAGGCACCTCAAGAAAATGAGAAAACATTTTCTTTTCCTGAAAAAAAATAGGATAGAAAACATTTTGGAATTCAATGCACATTTTCTCACCCCAAGAGGTGAATGCTTAAGGGAACCACTCTTCTAGACCTTCTGTAAATGGGAAGGGTAGATGGACAGACATACAAATAAGAGCTTGTAGATGTGCTGTTATGTCCAAAAGGAACAGGCAAAGGGCAGTGCTTTAGTTTGTGAGCTGCCAGAATGCAATATAACAGAAATGGCATGTCTTTCAGAAGGGGAATTTATTAAATTGCAAGTTTACAATTCTCAGGCTATGAAAATCCAAACTAAAGCATCCATGGAAAGACAGCTTGACTCATGAAAAGCAGGTGGGTCCAGAACCACTCTGTCAGCTGGAAGGGCAAGTGGCTGGCCTCTGTTGGGGTCTCTGGCTTCTAGACACCTCTCTCAGCTGAGAGGGCATCTGGCGAAGTCTGCTAGCTTTCTCTCCTCATTTCCCAAGGCTTCCCCAGGGGTGTTTTCCTTCTACATTTCCAAAGATCTCTGGCTGTGTGGGCTCTGTTGGCTCTAAAGCTTTTTTTCCAAAATGGTTCCTCTTAAAAGGTTCCAGTAAGCGACACCACCATGAATGGGTGGAGTTCATGGAAACTACCTAATCAAAAGTTACCACCCCACAATTGGGTGGGTCACATCTCCATGGAAACAATCAAAAAGGTTGTTTTTCCACCCAGCAAAACTTTGAATGAGGATCAAAGGACATGGCCTTCTGGGATGCACAATAACTTCAAACCGGCACAGACAGACTCTTGGAGCAGTGCGGAAGCACAGCCCCTAGGAATTGCATCACAAAAAAGCAACTGCCTCAATAGGCCACAGAGAGCCAAGCTCATAATCTATCTCACAAGGAAAACCAGCCTAGGTCATTCTGTACTAAAACTTTAATATCTGGGCTTTTCCATTAGTCAAGGTTGAAACCTGGGTCTGAGTTTAGAGATCTAGAATCAGTCATCACTGCCCCAAATGCTTCACTCTGAACTATCATCAAAGCAGACCTACCTTCTGGGATCTCCTTAGAAAGAGGATTTTTCCAGGAAAATCCATTTTGAGAGATCTTTGAATTGGACTATGTGCTCAAAAGGAAACAGTAAACTTAATTCATACCTGGTTTTCTTAAGAAATCTGGCTCCAATATTATAATGAGGCAATTTTTAGATTGGTTCTGTGTCTCCTTGAGGTAAAATTTCATCAAACTTTTGGTGTATCTGTTCTCTTTTCTAGAACTTCTGAAACTGTATTAGGTGAAAATAGATGCAGGGATGGTAATAAGTACATGAAGAGAAAGGGCTTTCCCTGCATAAGTGCTTTTTTGTTTAATTGTTAAACAAAGGTAAGCAATTTTCTTCAGTTGGCCTTCTTTAAGTATTTAATAGGTTAATGTATACCATGAATTTCTGATGGGGAGATTTAGTAGTCTATATTAAATAAATTAATCTTTGCCACTTCATTAGCAGGGCAAAGATTAACAGTGCTCTTCAGGGTATGGTTTGGGAAACAGTGTTCTATAGCAACCTACATAAAGCTAAATCATTGTCAATTGTACTAGTCTTTAAATCCTGTTCTTCTAATCCTTGGTTGCCTACAATTTAGGACCTAAACCACTGCAAGATCAATTTACATTGGGCAACAAATATCCAATATTTCACCGAGGTTTGGTCTGGGACCAGGTCCCACAACTGCATTTTTCCATGCAATAGGATATTATTCTGTTGATATTCAAGATATCTTAATTCCATCAGTGTATAAGGAATGTTTGCCCAAAATAAATCTACCAAAATACTTGCAACTAACAGCAATTTCCTTCTATCAAAAAACTTTTATTGTGTATTATTTCATTGGAATTTTAAAATCATGAGCTCCTTGGTATAAAGAAAATTCATGCCCTTACTTTAATAAATGTTGAAGGTACTGTCAAGCCTTTTGTTACATGATGCATTGATGGAGCACCCTAGTACTCTCTCCTCAGCCACCTGATATGGGAAAGTGTGGGACACTAGGATTATGACCAACTACAGTTTTACCCTGAATAGTCACAAAGCAGCAGAGATTGCAGGTGAGACAGATGATTTTTATACTCTCACCCACGTCTCTCATATCTGACAGTTCATTGGAGCCAATTTTATTATGCCTAACCATAAATAGATTCATTACTTCTGTTATAATGTAAGAATCCAGCATACCATCTTCAATTAGACACCAATCCAATTTGCTTTTAAAATTTCTTCTTTCTCCTCTTCCAGTTCTGGAGACATCACAAGGTTAGTGAAATATTTCCATAGTTTGTTAGAATAGTGTATTGTTTAGCCTTTTTAATGATTAAGGTGTTTGCATCATGATCAATCCTTTCTTCTATCTGATTTTGTGTAAACTTGATGACAGGATTCAGAGAGTGAGTATCAGCAGCAATCTGAAAAGTCCATAAAAAGGTAGTGGAAAGTGATAAATCCTCCCTGGGCCTCCTGGAGGATCCTCCTGAATGTAATCCTTGGCCACCATTTCTCCCAGGTTTTGTAAGGATAACAGCCTTCCATATTGTTGCAGCTGCACAAATTGCATCGTTAAGGTCAAAGGAAACTAAAATCCTTCCATTTTGCAATGATTATTTAAAAAGTGTAATATGTCCATTTCAAATGCCTTCATACAGTGGCCTAATGAGGAGTGCATTTTGAAGAACCTGTTAGAACCTGTTTGTTACTGAAACTGACCCTAAAAGTCCACCAGCAAATATAGCTAGAAAGAATTCTATAACAGTGGGAATTTTCCACGTTTTCTTTGGCTCTCCAAATGCCAAGTCATGAGAAATTCCAGGATACTAGATGTCAACTGTTGAACTTTCACAGTACTGAAGGAATTTTAACACAAGCTAGTAGATAGTCACACGATAGACAATTTGCCTGCATAATTCTGACTTTTCCTGTTCTGCCAGAAAAAATGCCTTTGCAGTTATGACTCCACAGTTTATCAGAGTAGACTATAGCTCACTATGACCTTTAAAATGTGTAGATATTGGACAATGTCTCTTTTGATATGTCTGGAGAAACCTCTTGGTGATGGCAGAATTATTGTGTAGGGGCCTGTTTTAGTTTGCTAAACCTGTCAGAACGCAATATAACAGAAATGGATCAGTGTTTAAAAAGGGGATTTATTAAGTTATACGTTTATAGTTCTAAGATAAGGCTTTAAAAATGTCCAAATTAAGGCATCCAGAGACAGATACCTTGACTCAAGAAAGGCTGATGTCTGTCACATGGGAAGGCACATGGCTAGGGTCTGCTGGTCCTTGTTCCTGGTTCCATTGCTTCTAGCTTCTGATTCCAGTGGCTTCCTCTCTAAGTGTCTATGGCCTTAACTTCTCAGGGGCAAAACCCTGGGTTCTGGCTCACTTAGCATCTCATGGGAAGTCACATGGTGATGTCTGTTGGGCTCAGCATCTCCAACCATCTGTGTCTACTCATCTGCTCTCTTCATCGGCATTCCGAGCATCTCCAAATATCTGTATCTATGTTGGCCATGAACTTTCTCCAGAATGTTTCCCCTTTTGAAGCACTCTAGTAAACTAATCAAGACTTACCTTGAATAGGTGGAGTTGCATCTCCATCTACTCAAAAGGTCACACCCACAATTAGGCATGCCACATCTCCATGGAAACAACCTAATCAAGAGATCCCACCCTACAATATTGAGTCAGAATGAACAGATCATGGCTGTCCCCACAAGATTAGACCACGATTGAAAGCACACGGCTTTTCTAGGGTACATAACAGGTCTCCATAATGTTTGGAGACATCTTCAGGCCTTGATTTCTCTCACTCCCTACAGGCAGACTATTTTTAAATCCTGTCTATCTTGGAAGCATATCCAGAATCCAACTACTTCTCACTACCTCTATTGTTTCCACCCTATCCAAGCCATCATCATCTCTCATTTCCACCGCAGAAATATCCTCCAGCAGTAGGTTTCCCTTCTTCCATTCTTGCTGCCTCTGTGTTCTGCTCAGAGAGATCCTTTCAAGACCAAAGCTATAGCATGTCCACTCAAAACCCTATGAAAGCGCCCCATCTCACTCAGAAGACAAATCCTGAGTCCTTACCACTGCCCACAAGGCCCTTCCTAATGAGCTGCCCTACTGTCCCCTGGTCTCTCTGACCTGTCTTCTGCTACTTCCTCATGCCCCCCAACTAACTCTCCTTTGGCCACACTGGCCACTTTGTTCTTCCTAAACATGCCTGCTCTGTAGCCTTGAACTTGTCATGCCCCGAGGGCTGCACCGCTCTTCCTCCAGGTTGCCAGACGACTCCTTCACTTCCCCAGGGCTTTGCCTAACTGCCACTATATCAGAGCTGCTCCTCTGGCCACCCCCTAATGCCCACTCTCTGACTCTTACAGTCATTCATCTTTCTTAACATTTATCACCACCTGACAGCTTTTTGTTTGTGCATATTCTCTATCCCACTAGACAGTAAACTCCATGAAGCAGGGACCTTATTGATTTAATCAGCATTGTGTTTCCAGAACAGTGTCTGGCACTAGTGAGTATTCAGTAGATACTGGTGAATGCATGAATGACTGAATCCAGGTTTACTAGTAACATCTCTGCCCTTTGCAGCCCTAGAAGAAAGAGGATGGTGCTCACGAGATAAAATATTTACTCAAAACCAAAGAATCCCAACCCTTTGTTAGAGTGCTTAAATTATCCTAAAAAAAAAAAAAAGGGAAGAAAAAATGAAAGGAAAAGGATGCTTAGCAGTTTCACTAACTGAATGAGGGAATCACTTTGCAGTCAATTTTTTTGGTTTGTTCCTATGGGTTTCTTGCCATTTGCTTCAAAGATAGAAAAATAGGGGCATAATGAGTCTAGTTCTTGGTGTCAAGTCTGAGTACTAAGTAAATTCATATCCATTGTATTTTCTGGAAAATCTCATTCTTGGATTTATTCTACTAACTAGAAATATAGAAGGAGGCTGGTTCTTTTAGACTTCAAAATAATATCAGAACCTGAGGTGAGTGGGTTCCTCAAGCAGATTAGCCAAGTAAGACCATCTTTATTTAACTGGTCGTGAGAAAAGAGTCTGACTGAGCTCCAAAGAGGGCGGGCTATGGGGCTGGATGGGTTGGAGGGAGGGGGTGCTGCCTGAGGAGGAGGAGGTAATCCTGAGCTGGAGGTAATACACTTCCCAGCCCCAGGACACGCCCATGACCTCCCTCTCCCAGAAGGAAGGCCAGCCCTGGTTTGGAACTAGCCTTTCCACTTCCCCTGAAGCGTGGGGCAACATGCTCGGTTTCATTTTGCTTTTAAATGTTTTGTACTGGGCTTAAATCAGAGAAGGAATAAAACAGGCTTGTAAGATCCAGGACCACACTTCTGTCTTGTTGTGGGCAGTAAATCCATAGGATGAACAACAAGTAAACGAAAAAGGTAGCTAGATATGTTCTATAGCTGGAACTAGGTAGCTGGAGAGAGACAAACATGTTTTACAAGTTCCTTGTAGAATTTCGTTTTGTGATGACATCATTATGTTTCATGCACAGTAGTAATCCAAATTTATCTATTTTCCCCCAGCAGAGGTTTGCACAGTGATTCTGAACTTGGGCTCTATTTATTAAGCAGCAGTGTGATCTTGGGCAAGTTACTTAGCTTCCCTGAACCTCAGTTTCCTCATGTGGAAAATGGAGATAAAATAGTACATAAGACATAGGGGCATTGTGAGAACAAAATGCAGCAATTCTTATTAAATGTTTAACAGTGCTGGGCACATGCTAGGTGCCCAACAAAATGAACTACAGTGAACATGGATCCTGAGGGAAACCAGCATGAATGAAGCTGCAGCCCAAGCCCCTCGCTTGCACAGGCTCCCAGGGATGCTGGGAGGGCCAGGGAGCTTCAGGGGATTCCACAGGAGACAGGAAAGCAGGTTAACACCAGGAAGCATTACTCAGGAAGCATTCTTGTGTAAGCGTATCTTATTTATTGCCCCAAGGAGATGTCAAAAAGAAAGGGGCTGCAATCCCCGAGGCTTCTGTAATTTGTTGTCATGTGTTGTTATTTTCTCTCTCTCATTTAAAATAAATCTATACTGTCATACCTAACTAAATATTGGCAATTTTGCATTCCTTTTCTTAAAGGGGGCCATCCTAAATCATTTAATCTCCAGGCCCACAAAATCTGGATTGCCACTGAATTGTATAATTAAAACTTCGCCCAAATCCTGAAAAATAGTTATTATTGCTATTTCACTGTCAGAAAATGGGAAGGTGCTGAGAGATGAATGCTATCCCCAAGAATATACTGGAGGACTGGGCAGGGCTAGAATTTGAATCCAAGTCTCTCTATATCTAAAACCCAAACTCTTCCTGCTATACCCACTTCATCCTATCCTGGATTAAGCATGAGGGCTTAAAAATATAAAAACAAAACCTACAGACTAGAGCATAAGGCCTAGGCCACAAAACATTTCTTGAACTCTTAGCACATTGTGGGCACTGTGCTCAGGATAATGGGAAACCAACACATATCCCTCTTGAAAATAATTCTTCTAAAGGTCTTGACAGGTGAATCTGAGGCATCGACTCCAGAGTCCTTGCTTCCTATGTTACACACTTGTACAAATCAGCTGTGCAATTCTGCAATCCACACTGTGCAGGGCATCACACTCAGAGTTACCTGAGGCTGGTCTCAATGACAAAGCATCAGTTTAGGGAGTCTTCTTTTAACACTGGCTATGAAATGTTTTCAAAGAAAGGCAGCTGGAGATAGAGGACTTGTCAGCTGGTACTTGAAATAAAGGCCATCCCAATAGCTGACTGTCATTCCCAAGGTCCCCAGAGTTCAGATTGGTTCCCAGCTAGGTTTGCTCAGTGTTTACTCTCCTAGGAACATTCTGAGTGGCCCCACATGTGGTGTGGTTGAGTGGCTAGGTCTGAGGATTGAGCCAGGCTAAATAGAGTGAGTTGGATGAGTTTGTATGGCTTCCTGATGTCAAGGCACAGTAGAAGATGGTCCATTTCTAAGTTTCAGAAGAAATGGACAGCTAGGGGCAAAGTGTAGAAGGACGTGCTTCCCTAAGCTCTGTGGTGCTCTGCCAACTCCAATTACCCTTCAGCTCATAGCCCTTGAAGAAGGTCAGACTCCCAAGGTAGTCAGAGCTCCCAATCTGGGGCTCTGAGCAACCGGGATGGTTGGATTCTACCCCATGGGCCCAACAAACTTCTCTGGAGATGGAGATGGTGTGATATAAGATCTTTCCATTTTAAGGGATATAGAGATTCCCACAACCTCACATGAGCAATGGGAATTTGTGGTAAGAATACACATTGCTGTAAAGGAGGGAGGATCCTGGGGAAATACAAGGGAAGCCTGACCTCAGAGAGATCCTACCTGGAAGGGCATTTGGGATTCACAGCAGCTCTAGTGCTGGGTCATGTCCCTTTGCCTCAGCAGGTGGGTTTGTAGATCTGACTCCAGTATTCTTCAGTTCATGCAGCTCAGGGTCCCTTCTCTACTGCATTTACTTCTGATACTCTCTACCCAATATCTCATTTTCTATTCTGTTTGACTTTCCTTTGTCATGGCATGGACTTTTGTCTCCTTGTAGCCACCAATTCCTCCTAACATTGGCTCACTCCTGTGGCATCATGTTCCCTCTGACCTGATGCCCTTTCTATATATATCCTTCCAACCTTGGCTCCCACTATGTACTCCTGATTTTTCGTCTGTATTTCCCAGGTCAAATACCACATATGAAGAAACATTCCAAGGGATTTTATAACATGCTGGCCAGCTCATGGATTGGCTGCTTGAGGAACAACAATTGCTACCTTCACCCACAGAGTTTGAACAGGGTACTTTCCAGAAGAGGCAGGTACCACACCTTCAGGAAGTAAGAATGTGTTTTTCCCTATGCCTAATAGCCTAGGTACAAATTATCCAGAGTGATGCCAAGGTGAAAACAGAGTGACTAGACATTTTCTCATAGCATTCTTCTATTTTATGTTTCTCTTATTAACTTCTGCCCTTTCTCTGCAACCTGAATTTTAAGTCTTTTCTCAGCTTTCATCACAACCCAAGCAAGGAACACCTTTCCCTGTTCTTAATGGCATTAGGTACCTTCATAAGCCATGTATTCATTTGCTCATCTATTTACTCAAAATTCATTGAGTACCTGCTTTGTAAGAGATGATATATTCAACAATTGAGTTATAAAATCTATCCATTTATGCAATAAAAATTAGTTTACTGCTTAGTAAGTGTCGGGCATTGTGCTACTTACTGGAAATATAAAGATAAATAAGACATAGTCCCTGCCTGATATGCAATAAGAAGTTAATAAATATTTGTTGAAATAATGAAGCCTTAAAGGAACTGACTACCTAGTGGGGTAAGAAGCCAGTATTTGAGCAATTATAAACAAACTGAAAAGAGCTATCTTGCAGAAAAGGATGCCTTGAGATACCAAAAAGTTTTTTCAGGAGGCACTAACATCTACAATGAGACCTGGAGGGTGAGATGAGTCAGCCAAGTGATAGGAATGAAATGGAGAGAAGCACCTCCAGGCAACACAAAATGGCATGTGCAAAGGCTTGGAAGTGGGGGAAGAAATGAGTATTGGAGGAACTGCTGTTGAGGACAGGCAGTAAATAAGCAAGTGCAATGTATGACGTTAGGAATTGTGATGGAAGTCATTGCATGGTTCAGTACAGGGTTCTCCTTTCAAACACAGTGTAAAATTGAGCTTTTGGCTTTCCCTTGGGACCTTATTGTTTTTTTGTTTTAATTTTTTAATTTTTTTAAACATGGAAACATACAAAAATGAGCATTCTTACCATATGATCATTCCATTCTTGGTATATAATCAATAACTCACAATATCATCACATAGTTGTATATTCATCACCATGATCATTTCTTAGAACATTTGCATCAATTCCAAAAAAGAAATAAAAAGAAAAAAGAAAAAAAACTCATATGTACCATACCCCTTACCCCACCCTCTCATTGATTGCTAGTATTTCTATCTACCCAATATATTTTAGCCTTTGTTTCCCTATTTTTTCTATACCCCTTATCACTCCCTTTCATTGATCACTAGTACTTCAATCTACTAAATTTATTTTAACATTTGTTCCCCCTATTGTTTATTTATTTTTAATCCCTCTGTTTTACTCATCTGTCCATACCATAGAAAAAAGAAGCATCAGACACAAGGTTTTTACAATCACACAGTCACATTGCAAAAGTTATATCATTAACAATCATCTTCAAGAAACATGGCTACTGGAACACAGCTCTACAGTTTCAGGCACTTCCCTCCAGCCTCTCCAATATACCTTAACTAAAAAGGTGATATCTATATAATACGTAAGAATAACCTCCAAGATAACCTCTTGACTCTGTTTGAAATTTCTCAGCCATTGATGCTTTATTTTGTCTCATTTCTCTCTTCCCCCTTTTGGTCTAGAAGGTTTTCTCAATCCCTTGATGCTGAGTCCCTGCTCATTCTAGGATTTCCGTCCCATGTTGCCAGGAAGGTTTATACCCCTGGGAGTCATGTCCCACATAGAGAGGGGGATGGCAGTGAGTTTGCTTGTAGTGTTGGCTGAGATAGGCCACATCTGAGCAACGAAAGAGGTTCTCTGGGGGTGACTCTTAGGCATAATTTTAAGTGGGCTTAGCCTATCCTTTGTGGGGATAAGTTTCATAGGAACAAACCCCAAGATTGAGGGCTCAGCCTATTGCTTTGGCTGTCTACACTGCTTGTGAGAATATCAGGAATTCTCCACATGGGAAAGTTGAATTTTCCCCTTTTCTCACCATTCCCCCAAGGGGACTTGGCAAATACATTTTAATTCACTGTTCAAATCACTCTGGGGTTATCGGGGCATCACTTTGGACAAACCTACAAACTCTCATGCCCTACTCAAGGTTCCATGTACTTATGGTGTTCAGTTAATCTGTGGGACCTTATTGTTGATGTCTGCATCCAGTTAGCAGAGGGGCATGAAGACTGTCTGGAAGTGGCACACTCTATTTCTACTCATTTTCCATTGGCACTAACTAGTGATTGGGGATTCTCTCAACTATGAAACAGGCTGGGAATGGTAATCTGTGTTCTTAGGAAGAAGAGAAAACATGTTTTTGGTGGCAGCTAGAACCTCAGAGAAAATTTTTGAGAAAGTAGGCAAATCAAGAACAGTGCAGGCATTCATGATCCCAGCTCATCCAAAGTGCCAGATTGTAGTTTCTAGGGAGGATGGTACCTGGGAAAACCTCTGCAGACAGAGCAGCACTGTTCAGTCTACAATATTTCAGGTAGTTTTGTGAAATGTAAAATCTTCTTATCACCTAAAGTAAGACCTGAAAATTGCATGCTGAATCTGTTGAAAGAGATGGAGGGTTACAGTAGGAGATTGTCAAGAATTGTGAAGGGTCTACAATTTTGCCTTACTTCAAACTGACAGGTTAGCTGCTAAAGATTCATGGATACTGAGAGAAGACATGAGATACCTGGGTCAGAGACAAAGGACTTTATTATTCACAGCAATAGCAGTAACCATAGTGTCAACACTTTCTTGCACCAGCACCCTGGGCTCTGTTCCCACTAGGTGACATGAAGAAGAAGAGGTGATTCCTGTATATGTAACAGCTATGTTACAAAGAGGAACCCTGAGCTTAGAGAAGCTGAATCTTTTTAAATTGGTGGTAAGCATACCTGCACTTTGCTCTGGAGGAAGACATTATCTCCATTGTCCAAGGTTGTAGGCAATTTGCCCTTTCCCCTGAAGATTGATACCATCTCTATCTTCTATGATAGTTGTTTGCTTTACATCATCCTTTAACAAAGGCAGTCAGTGTCTCTGCTTGCAAGATGCACAGAAACATGAGACGCCTTTGGAGAATTGTCTCCCAATAAAATTGGTTCCTTTCTAGCAAGGAGTGCTCTTTTAATATCAGCTTCCTTTACTGGACTCCTCTGGTCCTGGTCTTTAGATATAGGCATGTCCCAGGGCTCGCTCCTCAAACTCTCCTCTATCTATGTGAACTTCCTTGGGGAGCTCATTCAGCCTCATAATTTTAAATACCATCTCCATGCTGATCCCAAATTTGCAGTTTATACTCTGACATCACCCCCGTTTTTAGACTCATATATTGAACTGTCGATGTGGCATCTTCACTTGATTATTTTCAAGACATCTCAAACCTAACCTGTTCTTGATTCCTTTCCCCCACACAAAACCTGCTCCTTCCCCGGTGTAACCCATCCCAGCAAAGGCTATCATTTACTCAGTTGCTCAAGACTAAAAATTCTTTCTTTCATATCCACATCCAATCCATTAGTACATTTTGTTTTCAAATTATGTTCTGATTATCCCTCTCCTCTTATAACACCAACAACCCAGTTTAAGCCATCATTGTCTCTGTCTACAGCAGTAAATTCCTAGTTGGTCTCCTGCCCCATATGCTTTAACCTCCACAGCAGCCAAAGTGATTCTTTTAAAATGTCAACTAAATGCAATCACAATTAATTAAATGTAAATTAAATGATCATTCCCTTGTTTTCTACCCAAAGACATCGCAACTCATTTAGACCATAATCCAAGGTCAAGACCACATATGATTAGACCTCTTCCTCCAATTCTAACCACATATGCTAACCTCCTTCTCTCTTGTTGCACTCCACTGTTCTTGAAAATGAAATACCTAGGCTGCCACAGGGCCTCTGTACTTTGCTCTGTTGCCCAATTCATCTAAGGCTCCACTAGATATCACTTATCAGGTAAAGACTCCACAATTACCCTAAATAAAATAACACACATTCCCTATCCCTCTTTGCTTTTATCCCGCATTATCATTTTGGGGGTGGGTAGGAGTTGTGCATAGTCCAGGAAGCAGCATTATCATTTTTCATAGCCCTTCTCACCACTTGACTTTAAGAATCTGTCTCCCCATGATGGCTTCCTGAAGCATAAAATAAATATTTCATGAGTCAAGAACTCAGTTTTGTTATGTCCTCAGCTTGGAGAACAATATTTGGCACAAAGTAGATGCTTTAAAAAATACTTGTTGAATGAATGGCTGAAGAATGAATAATGGATAATACCAGACACAAAAATGGAGGCAGTATCAAGGACACAAGCATAAAATAAATATTTCATGAGTCAAGAACTCAGTTTTGTTATGTCCTCAGCTTGGAGAACAATATTTGGCACAAAGTAGATGCTTTACAAAATACTTGTTGAATGAATGGCTGAAGAATGAATAATGGATAATACCAGACACAAAAATGGAGGCAGTATCAAGGACACAGATACCTCAATCTTTCTCCTTCCTGCTAAACCAACTTAATGGCATATAACTGTTTTCTCTCAAAATGCATATTTTCTAACTCTTTAATAATTCTGATACCTCTCTGCAAGATTCTTCCAGGTTTTTGTATGATGGAGTTCAAAATTGAACAAAGCCTTCTGAGAAGAACCTGAGTAGTCTATAATTAGTTTTCCCTCTCTTCGCAGGTTTTACATACTTGCCTAGAAATACACCTTTAAAACATAATTTCCCAAGACATAAGCCCAGTCACTAAGAAGCCTGTCGAAGTAATTCATTACTTGGGAAGTAATGAAGTGAGTATTTCTTGTTATTGGAGAAGTTGTAGGTTTACAAAAAAAAAAATCATACATAAATTCAGAGTCCTCATATCCCACCCTATTATTAATACCATACATTAGCATGGTACATTTGTTGCAAATGATGAAAGAACGTTTCTATAATTGTACTATTGACTATAGTCCATGATTTACATTAAAGCTCACTGTATTGTACAGTCCTATGGTGGTTATTTTTTTTTTCCTCAAGTTTTCATTCTAACATGTGTACAACCTAAAATTTCCTCTTTTAACCACATTCACATATATAATTCAGTTTCATTAATTACATTTACAATATTTTGCTACCATCAGGGCCACCCATTGTCAAAACTTTTACAACACCCCAGGTGGAAACTCTGCACAATTTAAGCAAGAATTTCCCATTCCCTTTCCGGATCCTGAGCCCTGGTAACCTGTATTCTAGTCTCTGACTCTATAAATTTACATATTCTAATTACTTCATATCAGTGAGATCATACAATATTTGTCCTTTTGTGTCTGGTTTATTTCATTCAGCATGGTGTAAGAAGAAAGTATTTGAAACCTGTTTGCAGCATCTACAAATCCGGAAGCACCCTCACCCTCCTGACTATTTTGGGGAAAAAAAATACAATCAATACCATTAATTGAGCCATAGATTGTATATATTTTTAATTTTTCACCATTTAAGTGAACAAATAAACACCTCCTATGTGCTAAGTGGTGAGCTAGAAGCTGGGAAGATTGATACCTTCCATCAATTTTAAAAACAAGGGGACACACTGTCTTGTTTCCCTAGCCTGCCTTCCAATATGGCTGTAAAATAATGATTTTTATTTTTCAAAGCTCATTTCAATTCTCTGCAAAAGATTTAACAATGGAATGCAAAAAAAATCACAGGTTATTTTTGTTGAGCTTTTTTTTTATCATCTGTACATATAACCTATTTACTTGTGTTTTATTTATCATCTTTACTATTCACATTAAATTAAAACAATTTTATAAATAGCTGGATCAATTGCTATTTTTTCAGTTGCTCTTTTTGACATTTCATTGATTAGTTTTTCACTAAAGTTATTAACTTTCTCTAGGATGCAGAGAGACTAATAGAATTTACACAAAAATTTCTACTGAATGAATTTTCCCCACCTTCTTGGTGATTGTACACCTGCCTTCCTTATAAGGAGAACAAGGAAGTAAATCATGTTCAAGTTGCTTTTAAACACAGCTTTTCTTCTTTACCTGTCCAGGTAGCTTCTGTTTTCACTTCAGTCTTAATGGAAACTTTTTAATTTACATCTCAAGTTTCTTTTCAAAACAGTGTAAGTAGTATTTAAAATTTTATACTTCAAGAAAGATAGACTTTAACGAAGTTCAGTTTTGGTCTTGTAATGTTGAAGGTAATTCATTTTTAAATCTGTCTGCACAGCGAGAACTGAAAACGAATGGGGATTGAACTGCTTTGCCTGTTCTTTCTATTTCTAGGAAGGAATGATTGCGTACAAGGTAAGACTTAAGTTCTCCGGTGTATTGCTTCTGCGGTATATTTGACAAACCTGTCATTTGGTTCAGAAACTAGATCTGAACTCATTTTTTACTTGATCTGTTCAAATGCTCTTTTGCCACTGAGCGAAAATGCTAACAAATTGCAGGCAGAAGCAGGGCTGTTCCCACAGCGAATGCTCTTCTTGGCTTAGCATAAATAAATACAGAAGTTGCACAGGCATATCAATGAGGAGAATTAAACAGCGTGACTATACAATTCTTAAAGCCATTGTGACAATCATTTTTGAAAACTTTTTTATTGTAAACAATACAATAAAATAGGAAGTTATTATCCACTTAAGGATACTAAACACTTACTATCCACTTAAGAATAATAACCTTGAAAGGAAAAAAGGATTTTATTTTATTATTATTTTGTTTTACATGGGCAGACACCGGGAATAAAACCCGGGTCTCTGGCATGGGAGGCGAGAACTCTGCCACTGAGCCGCCGTTGCCCGCCCAGGATTTTATTTTAAAAATAGAAATATACTGCATTGAAGAGAGAAGCATTTTTAATGGGTACAAATAATTAAAAAAAATTAAAGTGACAAATACTGGATGAGGATGATAAATATGATGATCCTATATGTGAACATGTGGGAATTTTCCCGTTTTAAGAAAAAAGAGAATTATAATTTTGGCTTATCAGATGTATATTTTCAACATCATGGATATAACATATGAACTTTTATAAGAAATGCTAACATTTTTGAGGCCCAATCTTTGAAGATGAAAATATATTGGATGAGGTTTTGTTCAAGCACTTTGAGAGCCTGAAGTCTCAGAAAAGGAATGGCTGAAAATGTACTGAATCCCTTGCATTTCGCTGGGTTTAAACACAGGTGGCTGTGCCGCTGGAGGTGCAGAGTCCTGTGAAGACTGCTTGCTCATTGGACCTCAGTGTGCCTGGTGTTCTCAGGAGGTAAAATAAAGATCTCAATAGGTTTTTAAAAAAGTGTTTACAGCTATGCATATGTTAATTCCATCAATGATACCTCTGATAGCTTTCTGGTTTTTATAAAGCTGTATGAATAAAATGAATCAGAAAAGGAAAATGTAAGCATTAGACAAATCAAAGTGTCATTCGTATGATAACTTCCAAAAGCAATTTGCAGAATGAGGCAATGGATGTCAAAATTATTTCTCACTAGTTTCTTGTACAACACCAAGGCCCTCTGGATACTGAGATCACAGGGGTGTTGTTTTGTAAAGTTAAACATACACTAGACTTCATTATTCCATCCGGGAACCAGGATCCATTCTGAACCATTGCTTGGTTCTAAGTGAAGCATTCCAGGTTTGGGGTAAACATCACTGTATAGATGTAATCCATTGCTCTTAAAAATGACATTTTCATGAGCTCAGTGACTCATTCCACACTGATGACAAAGACACATTCTCAAACATACATTCCTTACCTGGTTAAATCGAAAACAATGTGAAAGTAGTATGAGGATGATTGGAGGTACAATAAAAAGCCATCCTAAGTCATTTCCTGTCCTGTGACACTATAGAGCAATCTGTAAGTGATTCATGGTAACAAAGATTGGCCCTAGCTTCTGAATGTAAAACAGTTCTCTACCCACTGAATCTCATAAAGAGAATCCAAACACAAATCAAACCATACGGAAGTCAAGTTCAGCGAGACCTGAGTCACAGGCTCAAAGGGGGAAAAACTGTACACCTGATTCAGAACCAGCTGTAACTGTTAAAACCCAGTTTCCAAGTTTAATGTGTGTTCTTGCAGGCGAGCGTCACAGACAACAAGCACAGACTGAGCTCATTCCCCCCACTACTGCCTTAAATGACAGGGACATAAACAAAGCTATACTTTTTTGAGCTCATGTATCACCAAAGTAACTTGAAAATACACAAGGAGGGGAAAACCCATATGTTTTTTGGACATTGACTTCCTGAAGAAGAAAATGCTATTTTCATGCCAGAGACATAAACAACCAATCAATCTAACAAAATGCCCACTTCTAAATTTTTAATTAATTGTACTTTTTATCATTAGAGCATTTAAGTAATGCCATTCTTACTTGTGGATTATACTTGTAGTCAAAATATTGTCAAATTTTAAGGCAGATTTTTCTAAGAGGTCATTCTAGTGGTAGAAGTGATCAGTTTATCAGTTGAGGCAATTGGAGGAAAAAATAAATTAGGCTTCTGCTTAGAGCAGATAGAGAATAGATTCTGTGGTTAACGCTGTCTCTGATCTTTTAGCAAAGGCTGTGACTACAGACAGTAGCTGGCACCCTGTGTTGAGAAGACACCATTGAGCTCAATAAGAAAGAATGCAGTCATCGTTACCACTCTTTGCCTTGGATGTATCACAGGAAGTTACAGAGCTTGCTCTGCCTGGCCTAGGGCTTCAAATATGCATAGGCCTACTTATAGACAAGAAATTATATTCCCCAAAATTAATTTCAGAAGAAATACAACTTTCCTAGTTGGTGAAAACAGCAGGTGTGGCTTAGAATTCGGGGGGTGAGGAAAAAAACAAGTCTTGGTTAGCACCGTCTCCAACCATGAGACTTAATGGGCCCCTAGTTCGATTTTGCCCTGAGCCTCATCAGCTCTAGAGCAGTCGTGGCTATCAGGAAAGACAGGTGTGTTTCCCTCAGCTCCATCTCTCTGCTCTAGGCATTTGGGGCCTCCTTTGGTCTGGCCACTATCTGCCTAGAGGCACAGCATCTCACTGCCTTTGGACACTCAGGTGGGACTGATGGCGATATTGGGAGACTCCTAAATCCTACACAGAAAATAGCCCTTTACACCATCTTCTCTTTGCCTTCCTTTCCTTGCCTCTAAATCTAGGAGAAAGTTCTAAAAGGCTTTGAACTGGGGAACAGGCATTTCAGTTTAAAGTCCCCAAGAGGTCAGCTGTACTGTAAAATAATGCTGTAACATAAGAAAACCACATCAATGAATAAAACTGGTCCAGAGTGTTATGTCCCGATCCCTGTCCTTTAGGAACCTACAGAAAAGTGCTCTTTGTCACTAGGTTTGGTAATAGATACATTGGAGGGCTCAAGACAGCCCTAGGATTCCATGAATCTGCATGTTGTCTTGAGCAGATGTACTCACAGAATGCCTGCTCCTCTATGGACCCAAATGTTTCAAGGATTGGATCATGTGACATAGAAGAAACTCTAAAGAACAGGGCATTAGGAAAGAGAAACCATTGTGGGGGATTCAATTGAATATAATTCAAAGGAGAGTCTGATTTCACTCCAAATTTTACTGGCAGACTACTCTTGTTATTCGTCTATAACTTACTTTTGACTTATAATCAATGCCAGCGATGTAGGAATACGATATACTGAGTATGGCAAGATGCCTAGCTAGCGCAACATGGAAAAATAGTCAGTTGGTGTCATTTAATATAGAAATGCAAAATCACCTCTTTTTTTTTTCTCTTTTAGAATTTTACCCATCCATATGGAGTTGGTGAAAGGTGTGATACCCCAGCAAATCTTTTAGCTAAAGGATGTCAATTAACCTTCATCGAAAACCCTGTCTCCCAAGTAGAAATACTTAGAAATAAGCCTCTCAGTGTAGGCAGACAAAAAAATAGTTCCGACATTGTTCAGATTGCACCTCAAAGCTTGACTCTTACATTAAGACCAGGTACGTTGTAGTTTCCTGATAGAAGGAAAGAAGCTTCTCTTCTGCGTTAGTTCATGCAACTAAACCTAATGTCTAATGGTAATATCGCTATTCTGCAAATATATTTTTTTTGTGTTACATGTCATTGTTTATTGTGGCACAAGCTTCCTATTCATACGGAAATGGAAACTTGTTCCTTTAATACTTTTCTGTATTCACATTGGTCACTTACCCTCTAAATGTGTTACTAAAAAAGCCTTATCTAATAGTAACCATTTGAATTACTCTAATGTTAAGGATTTCTTCACATTTATTCAAGGATTGTAATGTAGGCTTGAAACTCACCTTTATTTTGTTCTTCTTTTCTAATACTGTGCACACAGAAAGTCCAGCTTATCTTCCATCTAAATAGATGCCAGTTTTCCCAAGGGGATATAAAATACCCCAACTCACACCTCCTTCAGTAGCTCTAAACTCACTCATGAAGTGGCTCGTCCATTTATATGCTTTACCACCAAGTTCATGAAATCATAAGTATCTTTGATAAGTTCTTATTGAAATGCAATAACCAATTGGCCCAGTGGTTGGCCAGTTATGAATAAGTCTTGGTGTGTTTTTATTTATTGGCTTTGCCTGTGGGGACTTTGCAGGTGGTGAACAGACCCTGCAAGTGCATGTCCGCCAGACTGAGGATTACCCAGTGGACTTGTATTACCTCATGGACCTCTCGGCCTCCATGGATGATGACCTCAACACAATAAAAGAGCTGGGCTCCCTGCTTTCCAAGGAGATGTCTAATTTAACTAGCAACTTTAGACTCGGCTTTGGTTCTTTTGTGGAAAAACCTGTCTCCCCTTTTATGAAAACAACGCCAGAAGAAATTGCCAACCCTTGCAAGTAAGTAAATCACTCTTTGGCATTGTTGTACACTGGTTTCCTGTAGAGAGAGCCCTGCTCACAGCTGCAGTTGCCAGGAGTTTGTTAACTCTTGGCATTTCCCGCCTATCTAGTTGGATTTCAGTAGCTCTCCTGGTTGCTTGGGCTCTCTAGAGTCAAGATGAAGCCCTTTAGTGCAATGGTCCTAGCCTTGGGTCCTTGTAGGACCTGCAGCATCTGCTTCTCTATGGAGATGCTGTGTAGGATGTGGGAAACTTGGCTTCATTCTCTGCAGACAAAGGAAATAACTCCCTCACGGGCCACTGGACTGTGACCACCCCCAACCACTCAGAGAATTCTGCTTACAATAATCACCACCTCCTGAGGCTGACAGTGACCATGCTTTCTTAGAGTATCTTTTTCTACTAATACGGTTACTGCCAAAACAGTAATTTTTGCTGTTGCTTCTGACATACTTTGGGAAATGTGGGATTGTATTATTGCTTTCAGAAGGCTATTACGGCCCTCATTGCTTTTGAGTTATGTAGAAAATTAGGCAGTGACCCCATTATAATACTCCATAATCAGCAATTTAAACTGTATTATCCAGGTGATGGTGAAGGGCAAATTGCCTTGTGGTGGCTTACCTGCATGGTCAATCACATGTTCAAAATCAAATTGTTTAATATCCTTCTATTTTAAAACAGCTACTATTTGTTCTAGCCCAGACCCCGTGCTGTGGGCTTTACAAACATGATCTCATTCGGTCTTCATAGCAGCAGGTTAAAGCAGGTTTCATCGTCCCATATCAGAGAAAGTTACAGAGGATTGGAGAGGTTAGTAATTTGCCAAAGGCCACATGACTAATCAGTGACGGATTAATTTTCCCAAGGTCATGTAATTCATAATTTCCCCTGCGGTCTGTACCAGCACCTGGTTTGTTCCAAAACTGAGCCTTTAACTACTTTATATCTGGTGCACTTGAAAGGATTTTTCTGAAGTGATATGGGCCTTTAATACTTTTGTATGTCAAAGGCACCAATTTCCATTAAAAAAATAGCTTAAACTATCATTTCTTAAAATCTGAATGTAGTTCGCAACTAAAATCTAATCTAGCCAAAAGAATTTGACCATGAAAGGAATTTATCACTGATTACAACTCACTGGAATTGTGTTTGGTGGCAAGTGTCAGACACAGTGGCTTAAATAAGAAAGAGATTTTTTTCTGTCTTTGTCACATAAAAGATGTCCAGAGAAAGGCAATTCAGGTTGGTATTGCAGCTCCACAGAACAGGAATCTAAACTACTTTGACTTTCTGCTCTGCCATCATTGGCACTTGATTCTACCTTCAAGGCCCTAAAAGGCTGCTGGGGCACCGATCATCACTTCTTAATTCCTGACAGGAAGAAAAGGAGGAAAACAGGGCAGGCCAATAAAGGGTGCGTGCTAGCTGTCTTTTCCCTTTTATGGAAGTATAATTGGAGTACACTAACATGCGCACCTCAGAAGTGTTTGGTTTGATAGGTTTTGACAGTTGAATATACCCATGTACCCACCATGCAAAACAAGATGTAGAACATTTTCATCATCTCAGAAAGTACCCTCATGCACTTTTATAGTCAGTTCCACTTTTCCAGAGGCAACCACTTTCTGACATCTAAACTGTCGATCAGTTTTGTCTATTCTTGGACTTCATATAAGTGGAATAATTGAATATATGCATGCTGTGTATTCAACAGCTTGTTTCCTTTTCTTTTTCTTCATTTCTGGTTTTGTTTTGTTTGTTTTTTTTTTGCTAAGTAATAGTCCATTGTACGGATTTACTCATTTTGCTTATTCATTCCTCCACTGAGGGACATTTTGATTGCTTCCATTTTTGGCCATCATGAAAAATGCTGCTATTATCATTTATGTATATAAGTCTTTGTGTGGACATGTGTATTTTTCTTGGGTAGATCTCTAGGAGTAGAGGTGCCAACTCATATGAGAAGTATACATTTAATTTTTTTTAACTACCAAACTCTTTTTCAAGTGGCTGAACCATTTTTCATTCCCATCAGCATCATATGAAGGTTCTAATTGTTCCCAGTTTCTCCACATACTCGATAAAGTTTGGTATTGTCAGTCTTCTACATTTCAGCCATTCTAATAGGTATAGAGTGGCCTCTCATAGTTTTAATTTGCATTTCCCTAATGACCAATGATGTTGCACTTCTTTTCATGTGCTTATTTACGTTCTTATGTCTTATTTTGTGAAGTGCCTTTTCAAATCTTTTGTCCGGTTAAAGAAAATTAGAGTGCATTCTTATTTATATGTTATGAGTCATTTATATATTTCTGAGCTCAAATTCTTTGTCAAATGTATGTTTCACAGATATTCCCAGAAGTTTTTATTTTCTTAGTAATGTCTTTGATCAAAAAAGGTTCTTAATTTCAATAATGTCCAATTTGTCAATTTTTTATTTTATAGTTCTGTTTTTTGTTCTGCTACAGAATTTGCCTACCCCAAGGTTGCAAAGATTCCTTTTAAGTTTTCTTCTAGAAGCTTTATAGTTAAAACTTTACTAGGTCAATGATGTCAAATTCATTTCTGTATTTAGAATGAGAAAAAAGATCCAGGTTCATTTTGTTTCCCAAAAGGATGTCCAATTATTCTAGCGCTGTTTGTTAAGAAAGACTTATCTTTCCCCATTGAATCGTCCTGATGCCCTTGTTAAAAACCAACCACCCCCAGATATGTAGTCTATTCTAAGTCTATTCTGTTCCACTGAATATGCCCGTGTAACCCCCACTGCCTCACTTTCTTGATTACTTTAGCTTTATAAAAAGCCTTGACATCCTCCAATAATGTTCTTTCCTTTTGGTTATCCTAGATCCTTTGTCTTTACGTAAATACAAAGAATCAGCTTGTCAATCTTAGAATCAACTTATCAATTTTAGAATAAGCTTGTCAATTTCTTAAAAAAAAATGCTGACATTTTATTGGAATTGCATGGAAGCTATAGGTCGATTTGGGGCAAATGTACACTTTGAAATATTGCATCTTCTAATCATTAGAAGTGGTATATATCTCCACTCATTTAGATCTTATTTACTTTCTCTCAGTAACACTTTGTCATTATCAAGGTACAGAACCTGCACATCTTTGATTTATTCCTAGGGATTTTATGTTTTTTCATGCTATTATAAATGGCTATTTTTTAAATTTCACTTTCCAATTTTTTGTTGAGAACGTATAGAAATACAATTGATTTTGCCTATTGACTTTGTATCCTCCAACATTACTAAATTTTCGTATTGGTTCTAGTTTGTTCTTTGTAGATTTCTTAGGATTTTCTATGTACTTAATCATGTCATCTGTGAATATACAATTTCCTCCTCTCTGATATCTATGCCTCTTTTTCCTTTCGCTCGCTTTACTGTACTGGATAGGACCTCCAGCACAATTTTAAATAGAACTGGTGAGAGAGGACGACACTGTCTTGCTTGTGATTGTAAGGGGAGGCTCCAACATTTCACCGTTAGGATGATGTTAGCAAAAGGTATTTTGGATTCTCTTTATCAGACTGAGGAAGTTCCCTTCTATTCCTAGTTTGGTGGAATTTCATTTTAAATGTAAATGGGTATTGAATTTTATTGCCCCAATTTAAGGAGTTTTGACAGAAATTTTAACCAACACCTGATACATTCATCTCAAACTGACCAGGACTTAGTTGCATGGCCACAGTTAGCTGCAAGGGAAACACATTTCTGCCTCCAATAAAAACCTAATTCTTTTACTAGGGAAGAAGGAAAGAATGTATATTGGGTGGCTTCTAGCAGTTTTTGAAATACTGAATAAACAGATTTTTGGAACCAGATATAATAGTTTGTACCCTCAAAAGTGCTATATAATTCTATAATTATATAATCATATATAATTATATAATCATAATTCATAAAGTTATGAATAGTGTTATCAATTGTTTGACTCACCTAGAAGGGGAAATAAACTTGGTGCTAACCATCTTCTAACTGTTTAATTAGGAGCATTTCTTCTGCTTCTGGCCAATTTTTTTTAAAAAAGAGAGTGTTGTACCTGTCTAAAATTTGTATTTAGTCTTTCTCCTGCAAGAGCTTCAACAGAGAGCCTGCTATGACTACCCCATCCAGGATTTCGAAGAGCAACCCTGCCTCTAGGGTGTGTATAAGCTCATCCTTCCTGTCAAAGGCCAGATGAGGTGTAGCAACATAAAGTACAATAACGACCATGGGAAATAATGTGAATGGAATATTACTGGGGAAAAAATTAAAATTAACACACTTGGATGGTTCAGCCAAGCTGGCAGCCTAGCGTCTTGAATTAACAATTGGCCACAGGTCATGCCTTTAATCAGACTTCTCAAAAAAGAAAGCAGTTTGGCTCTTTATTTAGATCTTACTGTGTTTCATGATACATTTATTTATTCATTCATTCATAAAAATTTATCAAGCATCATGGGGATATTCGGAAGAAAAAAGACCTGCGTCCAGTCCCCAAGGAGTGAAAATTCTGTACGAGTGTGGCACAGTGGTTAGGGCTACACGGATTTTGGAGTCAGCCCTGGATTTAGGGCCTGATCCCTTCACCTGTAATGTAGCCGTTAAGTGAATAATGTCACTTCTCAGAGCTTTAGTTTCTTCATCTGTAAGTTTGGAATAAAGATACTGATCACACAGAGTGTTTGTACAGACTGAATAAGAATGAATGTACACACTCGACACTGGCCTGATCATGTTAAGCTCTCAATAAATAGTGGCTGGGTTTGTTTCCTAGCAAACAAACCACCCCCACCCCAATATTTTAAAATAAATAAATAGTAGCTATTACCAGCGACAGCAGAGTATGGTCACTGGGAAGCCAGAGCAGTGTAAGCTGCAGCCTCGAAACAGTTGAGTTTTGTCTATTTTCTGAAGATATTTCAAAAGATGTTTTATTCTTCTTTGCAAAATGTACTATTAGTTCAAGTTATAATTAACAAGTTCTTTTGTTACTGCAATATTATATTTTTCCCTTTCCCATCACATCCTTAATTCTCTTACTTTCTCTCTCTGTCCACACATATACACAGCAAGGGTTCAAACAGTAAATGCAAAAAATCAGTCCTTTGATCAACCCAAACCTTATGATTATAATTGGGAGGCAATTAGAGTAAAGGAAAGAGTGTGGGATTTTTCAGACCTGGATTTAAGTCACAACCCTGGACCAATGACTTATTCTCTCTCTGAGCTATCAATAGAGATAAGACTCAGCTCATAGGGCAGTCATGAGACTTAAACAAGCTCAGAGCTTAACAGGTATTCAAAGTAATTTTCTTCTTCTCAGGAACACTGATTAAGTTCTCTCACTATTTTAGTCTAGTGATCCTTGAAATCCTTGGTCTTAGGAACTCTTAATCTTAAAAATGAATAAGACTCCAAAGAGCTTTAGTTTATGTATATTCTATCTGTCAATATTAACCATTTAGAAAATAAAACTGAGAAAAGTTTAAAATAACTTTTATTGATTCATTTAACAATTGCAATAAAAAATCCATTATATATTACTATAATAGCATGTTTTATGAAAATTAACTATATTTTCCAAAACCAAAAAAAAAACTAGCAAGAAGTACTTCACTGTTTTGCATTTTTACAAATCTCTAAAACGTCTGCTAATAGAAGAAAGTATCTTTCTGTTTCTGCATTTACCCTGTTGCAATATGTTGTTTTGGTTGAATGCCATGAAGAAAATCAAACCTTGCATAGATATGAAATTGGAAAAGGGAGGAGAATTCAGTAGGTTTTTTTGGATGACTGTGGACATTCTTTTATCATATTCTACCAAGACTAGACAAGTGATGAAGGTTAGTTACAATATGGAATATGAAATCATATTAATGAACTTTTCATATTCTCATACATTAAAATCCATTGGCCTGTCTTGCACCTTTAATGACTCTTTTACCCATGCTTGATTTTGTTATATAACGCATTGGTCATTTGGAAAATATTGGTGCACTGAGTTATACAGATCACCCAATTTTCCTGATACAGTATTACACATCACGTTTGTTAATATCACTATCAATCTCATAAGAAAATTCTTTAAGTATTGGGAAGCTGTTAATCTCATGGGTGGCAGATAAAAGTTTTCCACAATTCTAATTTCCTCTTGTGACCTCGAATTTTATCATTGACAACAAATACCGAAAGTCATTTTCCTTGAAGTGACAAGTCTCTCTTTGTTCATTTTTAAGAAACTGTCCACCAGATACCCAAGTTGGAATAATAGTTTGGCTGTCAATCATTCTTTCAAGTAAAAATGGTATTCTGTTAAAAAAAAAAAAGTGTAGGCGGACAGTTGAACTCACTTGCACAGATGCTTTTCCTCGTACTGTGGTATGCAACAGAAAGGCTTTATGCATATTTCCCACGTTGTCACATAGAGTATTATAAAATAAATACGTGATCAAAGATTCAGACTTAATAAAATTAATAACTTTTATTGCTTCACCAAGAACAATCTTTTTATTACTGTGAATGCTTGGTGGTGAAGAATACAAGGACTAACTAGTCCAGCGTGGTGCCACTGTCTTGACACATGCTAAATTATCTGCAGTTTTACTTGCCCTTCCTTTGCACCTTCTGTGAAAATATCAACACAGGGAAAAGGGCAAATATCATCTTAATTTTACTGTGAAGGTAGTTTGACCTTAAAAAAAGGTCTCAGGCACCCCCCATGGATCTGTGTGCCACACTTTAAAAAGCAAGTATTTAATCTAATCACTAATGCTTTTTGGAGTGGCTTTCCCTTTATCTTCCTCAGATTGAGAGTCACTGAAAATTTATTTCACCATGTAATGATGTCAAGGTTCTTTATATTTTTAAAAGAAGTTTGCCTTATACTATTTGTTTAAGATACAGCAATGAAAAACATGTTCTCTCCACTTTAATATATGCAGGTGAGTTGCAGTGTACTTTTAAAAATATTTAATAGCACAAAGTTTACATTTTCTACCTCTGTTAAACATTTTAAGACCCATTTTCTACCTCTGTTAAACATTTTAAGGACTTTTTTAAAGACAGCGTTCCATACATACTGTGCTGTTTCTTTCTTTCTTTCTTTCTTTCTTTCTTTCTTTCTTTCTTTCTTTCTTTCTTTCTTTCTTTCTTTCTTTCTTTCTTTCTTTCTTTCTTTCTCTCTCTCTCTCTCTCTCTCTCTCTTTCTTTCTCTCTCTCTCTCTCTCTCTCTCTCTCTCTCTCTCTCTCTCTCTCTCTCTCTCTCTCTCTCTCTCTCTCTCTCTCTCTCTCTCTCTCTCTCTCTCTCTCTCTCTTTCTTTCTAATGCTATTATAATGACCTATGTTACTAAATATTTTCCTTATTTCAGGAAAATTTGAAGTTACAACTATTTTAACAACATATGGAAATCTTAACCACCTAAAATGGATATCTTAGTTAGCTTACCCAGAGGCAAATTAAACAAATCTATGTAATCATCGTAAAACCTGTTTAGTACATTGATTCTTATTGCAAAGGTAATACAAGCCCACGTGAAAATACAGATCACAAAAAAAAGAAGAAAATGGAAATAATTTTTAACCTGACTCAGAAAAACTGATGCTCACATTTTGGTATATATTGCTGTGGTCTTATTTTATGAATAGTTATATAAATGTTAGCAAAAATGTAAGTAATCCTTCTTTATGTTATACTTCATGATTTATCCTGTATTCTAAATGCAAACCTATTATTGTCAAGGGATTAGAAAATCAAGCAATTTGGTGATAAGAACCTATACCCTTTAACTGCTATTGCTAAAAATGTAACAAATATGAGCAATTAGAATGAATGCTACATTATTGTCATTTTTAAGAAAATTTTATAATACCCCAATAAGAAAGTCAGCAAAGGATATAAGCTGGCAATTGACAAAAGAAGAAAATTTCAATAAACATATGGAAAGTGCCTGTTAGTAGTAGTAATAAAATGTAAATTAAAATGACATTTTAAATTAATGAACTAATACAATTTTTAAAAATAATGCAGCCTCACAAACTAATAATAGAAATGGCAATGGGTATAAACCTTTTGGGAAGAGATTTGCTAATATGCATCAAAAGTTAACCCAGGGTGCATGGGTGTTAGAATGCTCACCTTCCATGCGGGAGACCTGGGTTCGATTCCCAGACTATGCACCCCCCAAAAATAAGGTAACCCAGCAATTCCCCATCAAGTAATTAATCCTAAGGAAAGATAGAGAAGAATTTGTAAGACATATGTAGGTGAATCACTACATTACTGAATTACAAAAAGATGTTAGAGATACATTTCCAGCCATAAAAGAATGATCAGATAAACTATGATACATTTTACAGCCATTAAAAGTTGCTTTTATTTTCTTCCTTACACTTTTATGTAAAACCCAAATTTTCTTCAATGAACATGCATTCTTCTTTTTTTTTTTTTTTTAAAGTGTGTGTGGGGGGGTATTTCTGCACTCCCGGGCAGAACTCACCAAACCCAAGATGGAGGCAGGTGAGTGCACATGCAGGCTTCGGTTCAAGCAGCTTTTATGGATGGAGGTCAGGTGACGTCTGGAAGGGGCAGTTCATTAGTTCCGGAAGTCAGGTTGGGAGGGGTGACACAGCCTCCGCAGCTCCAGTTGCAGTGCCCTTCCCCGTTCCCCCAACCTAACATTCCAGCCTTTTTGTGATAAAAGGGCGCCGAGATCTTTCTGGCTACTTCCTGCTGTAATGGGGCGGTGTGGGGTTATAGGCCAGAACCGTCGTGGCCAGGGGAGTGGGGAGGCTGGCTGTAGGAATCTGGTGAGGAAGACAGGTGATGATAACGATGCAGGAGCATTTGGTTGACTGCTACCCAGGATAGTTCCTTCATGCATCCCTGAAGGAAGTTGAGGAGGCAGGGAGCTAGGAGAAAAAAGAGACAGATTAGGATAACTGGTCCTAGTAGGGGGAGGAGCCATGTCACCAGAGGAGAAGAAAACCAGCTTAAGGCAGAGTTGGTTCCTTGTTTTCTGTGGTAGAGACCATCTCTTAGTTTGTTTAGGGTTTTAATATTTCGTTCTACCAGACCTGACTTGTTGACGTAATAGCAGCATTCCTCTTGGAGGAATATACACGTTCCTCCTTTTTCAGCTGTCAGCAGGTCTAAGGCCCATCGATTTTGAAGAGTTACCTGGGCTAGTGAGGTGAGTTGGCGTTGTAGAGAGGAGAGGGATTCTGATGTCAATTCCAGGGCTACCTGTAGTCGAGTCTCAAAGTTTTGAGAGGTTAAAATACCACGTTCCAGTGCCCCTCCCACTGCGGCTGAGGCTGCGACCAAAGTGGTTAGGCTGATGCCTACTAGGGTAGGAAGAAAGGCAGCCCTTTTTGAGCGAGGAGAGGGCAGTAGCCAAGTTAGTTCAGACTCCCCATAGAGGGTCAATTGAGGAACAACAGTTACCAGGAAGCATGGTCCTGGGGCAGTGGAGTTAAGGCACTTGGTAAGAGTTCCATTACACCAGAAACATTGTCCTTTGGGGGCATGGGTGGTGTTGTGGGTAGTGACGTTAGTCTGGCACTTGCTATGAAGTTTTGTTTGAGGGTTTTTTATCCAGTGTAGTGAGGCTCCTAATTTGGCAAGAAGATCTCGCCCCATTAGTGGGCTGGGGTAAGAAGGCATTACTAAGAAAGAATGTGTAATGGGGTACCCTTCTATTAAACATGTAAGTGGCCCAGTAGTTAAGGGGCGCAAAGGATGGCCGTCTATGCCCATAACCGTGACCTGGGAAGGAAGCAGTTGACCTGAGTAAGAGGGGAGGACAGAAAAGGTAGCCCCTCTGTCCACTAAAAAGGAGGTGGACTTACCCGCTACCTTGATTGTTACCCAGGGCTTAACGAGGGTGATCGGGGTCGCTGAGGCCGGGCGTCATCTGTCATCGGTGGCCAGGCCCGGGACTGCCAGC